>JAPYZO010013591.1:0-13321 GCA_030522905.1 Torymus flavipes
TTTAGAATGTAATGCATTTTTTGTTCTTCGCTCTCGGTACTTTATTGTACGTTTATAAGTGCAATCATCGCTTTAGAAGAAAGTACTTGTAAAATAGTTGGAGAGAAACCCCTGCGATATATATCGATCTTTTTTTTATTCTTGAATATCTGTTTTTTCTCCGTTGCCTGACCTCGAGGACTTTTAGATGTATATTTGTTTAAAGTGAAATGAAATAACAACTTGTGTATATAATATAATACTATGTCTTTGCTTGCATCTATAGTTTATTTACGAGTATTTTTAAATTTTATACATTTTTAAGCTGCTTTGAGCGTGCAATTCCTTTGCCATCAGGTCGAATTGTAAATTGCGAAATTTCTTTGATTGTTCAATCGTGTAAAGGGAAGAGATCAATCACACAGTTGAACTATCTTATTTATATATCTACATAATACTCTGACTACTTCAGTTGTGTTTTTCTTAGCTAAAAAATACATGCGCCACCGCTCGAGCGTTTTCGATTTTATACGTAACGATTAGCCAATCGTCAAGCGTAGAATAATATCGCGCCTGTCCATTTGTTGCGTCGAGACCGCTGCAATACGACGATCATATGAATTGTAATTACTTATCAAACTCTAATTTATGTTCAATAAACTTGTTTTAAAAATAGAGGTCCTAAAAAAAAAGAAAAGAAAAAGCAAATGAAAGACGAGGAATATATGACATCGTTGTTATCGCGGAACAAATTTATGCATACACAAAGTCTGGGCTTCTCTTTTCTCGTCGTTGTCAGCGATCGAAGCGAATCATAAACCGCACGTCGGTTTGTTTCCCGAGACACCGGTGCTTATATCGAGACCTATGTACAAATTAAGTTGTTTTAGATTTAATTAATTTTTTTTAATTGATTCTATCTGCAATTAAGAGTACATTATGTAACGGTACATCCGACTAGGTAATGATAATAATTTTTATGGATTTTGTATACGTGCACAATCAAACACATACATACACAGAACATTGACACTCATATCCACGCACATGTACACATACTACAGTAACACGGTGATACACCTCCAGACTTTTGCGCAGTATTTTTTCAACTTTTAATGAACGAAAATATATAACGTTACGATCGTAGAGCGCTAGATAATGCAATGAATATTTAAACAAAAACAAAAAATCAGGAGAATTTCGATACCGATCCAACAGTGCACACATAAAAATCATGTAATTTCTCAAATCTATGTGCAATACTTGAATCGGTTTAATCAATTATTTACTTTGTTGCGAGTCCGATAGACTAATAATATTTTGACGATCGATGTGGATTTTTAAATAATGGATTGGATATAATTTATATATAATCATAATAATCATCAAATAAAATTAATTTTGAAAAGTATTCCAAAATTCCAATCACAATGAAGTTAAAAAAAATAAAACAGACTGACTTTGATTCTTAGTATTTATTTACAGTAACATTTACAAAAAAAATAAAAATAAAAAAAAGTAATACGATAAAGGTGATAAAGAAACTAAGACTTTTGTACCGCTTTGAACACTCCTTCGATACATGGCTTGGTTGTGTCTCATACATCTCTGCAACTATCGTTTCACCAAGCAAAATTTAATTTCACAAAACAAATGACAAAAAATGAAGATTATGTTTGTAAAAAGTCGCGCGTAAATTTACATAATTATAATAAAAAAGGGGGATGGTGGAGAAGAAGAAATTATAATCAACGAAGACACAATTGTGTATGAATCTCTGTACATTTTATCCGAGGTCAATCGAACGATTTTTTCGAAGCACAGCTTGCTGTTGCGAAAGCGTTTAATGAAACGATGTGCACGTAAGAGTGAGTGTGAGGGAAACAAGTTTGCGGTGATAGTTGTATATGTAGAAGAATTTAAGAGAGAGACAAAGTAACTTTTAGATAGTAATGATAAGAAAAACAGTTATAAATAATAATTCAGGATTTAATATGGAAGGCAGTGAGAGAGTGGGAGTGCAAGTGTGTGAGAAAGAAAGAGAGTTGTATTTGTACGTCCTGTTGTTTTACATCGATATCAACGCGTTCTCCTCGTGTCGATCCAGTCGCAATGATCACAACAAAAGTAAAAGCATTCGCGACGACGTCGTAGGGCCTAATAGCGTTGTGAATATACATTGTTTACTTCAGTGGCACATACAGACATGCATATTTTATAAATGTACTCATCGATCACACGGTTCTTTTCAGCTTTCGAAGTCTGGGTGCTTAAATGCTTTAATGCTTGACTAACTGTGCTTTCGACTTTTCATTTAAGAAATGATCCCTTAATACAATGTTATAACTGCTTTACCTTCGCAAATATTCATTTACATTACGTAAACGTATTTTTATACTGACCAAATTTTCCTTTCAAAATATCTATTTTTATACACAAACGTCCCTAAACCGTAGCATAAGCTGGCTTTTGTCGTTTCTTGAACCGATTCATCTTATTTTTCGTAAAATTCTGCGACTTTGACTTCGAAGCACACGAACGGTAGTTTGCCGATGACCAGGGACGGCTCTGTCTTCTCTTCTCCAACAATTTCTGCATTAGCAAGCAAATAAAAAAAAATAATAATAAAACTTGTGATAGAGCATTATTACTTATTCGATCGAGTGGGGAACAAAAAGGAAGGGGATGGGGGGAGGGCTGGTGTTCTAGATGCGAGGGCTCGTTGGGTTTTCGTTTAGCGCGTCGGTGTGAGTACGGAGTGTACCTTTTTTTTTAGTTTTTGTAGCAGAAAATACTAAACTCAACCCTACGAAACCAGTAGATATACCTATATCAATTTAAGAATTTCTAAAAATTTTGATCAAATTTTTAATTTCAAGTTTTATATTACACAGGTTTGTCACTGTAAAGACAATCTGTAGTATCAATGTTTAATCATTAATCATAATAACTATATCAGACTTTAATTTTATTTAAAATCCGCTGTTAACTCATGCAAGTGAAACATGAGTATTAGTGGCATGGCATATGAACTAAAAAATAATTTAATCTTGCTATATTTTTCTAATACAACCAATAGACAAAAATAATTGTTTGATATTTAGAGATTAATAAAAATGTATTAATAAAAAGACCGATGACTCGCCGACGTTGCTACTCGTGCCTGCGTACATTAGCCGTAGAACTTATCATTGCATCGCTGCATAAATTCGCGCGTGTTGCAATTATCGCGATATATTATATAATTTGATGTAGAGGTGCGTAAAAACAAAATTCGTCACTTGGCTATTTTGTTCGGCGCAATCACAACCTGTGTACAGTCTGTCGATTATTACTTTGGTGTATTATTACGTTGGATGTCAGTTTGATGTGTATTTTCAAGGCTGTAAACATGATTTTATAAGTTTTCCAAGTGTGGTTTCCGAATTATTTATCGCGTGGATATTGGTTTACAATAAAATAAACTATTATCTATTTTTAACATTTTAAGTAATCTTTTTTGTTTATTAAATATTTTGACTGATGAATCATTTCTTTTATTTAACATTTTATAATGAAAAACAAAGGAAGGATGTAAAGTGCTCTCTTCATAAATTAATTATATCAGACCGCATATCCTCCAAGTTTGCTTTAATACCTAAGATTGAATAAAAAATAATCGACTTACTGTATTACGACTTCATTTATTCTCTCAATTAGTATAATTTCATCCATCACACATAAGAAAATAAAGCGATTTGCACGGATCTCTGTGTTTAGGGCGATCGCGAAGATTTTCTCCGTTGATACGTAACATTATTAAGAAAAATAAATATAAGGAAGAGGAAGTTTCTGTCGAATTATTACTTATTGCATGAGTAAACGTGATCGAGGTTACACACGATTTAGTTTAAACTTTTAGTACTGATTATATATACATATATCTTTTTTTCCACTTTCACAATGTAATTGTAATGATAACGAGAATAGGGAGAAAAAAGTATAGTGATTGCGACGATATGTATCTATGTTCTAACTAAGCGATGTGAATAGTTGCGATTCCGTCAGATCCCAGGAACATTTAGCATACCTTTTCTGTATGATTTTGAGAAACAACGATGTGCATAAACAGAAGAGTAATGACAGATGAACTATTATAATGTAACTATACTTCGTAACCCAAACATGCATAATATGTAGTCTTTAGGTAAGAGAGAAAGAGCGACTGTAAGACTGAGAAAGTGAAGTTAAAAAAAAATTGTAAGAATGTGAAGTAAGGGTGATTAAGATGCTGTCTGCACAGTGCCACATGCGGGTACTTTGGGAATAAATATTTTAAATATACGAAACATTTACGTCGAAACGAAATTCGTGCACGGAGCAAAACGTCGTAATAAAATAGCACGAATTTTTCAATCTAGATTCAATACGTCCTACACATTGAATATTTTAACCAGGCTAAAAAATTTCTACATATGGGACTATAAGTTATAGCATAGTTGTGTTATTTTACAACGATATTTTTACTCCGTGTGTCTTGCGCAAATTTTCTATTGCAACCATTTTGGTTCGGCGAACTGAGATTTACACATCTTGTTGTCGATTGAGAGACTATTACTTTGTAAACAGTCAAAAATCCATATAGTATTATATACTCACAATCAGTCTACGAAAAGCAAAGACTTGAGCGAATTATTTCTATACCTGGTGGCCGATAAATTGCATTTTACCATATCATTAGCCAAACTGCGAGATATATACTTCTACTCAGTGATTACTTGTACATTTTTTCAAACCCTGCGATAAAGCTAACCACACATCACACATACACACACGCACATACACACACTGACGTTGTACAAAACAAAAAACGCATATATTCGACTTCGGTCGCCAGCCAAAAAAGTCTCTACGTCCATCGTTTGTTTCTGTTCTTTGAGTGTGTAATTAAAAGCTTTAGCCGTGTGTGTTGCAAGTTTAAAGATAAGCGCGTTGTTCGCCAATATCACGTCTCAATTCGCTTAAAGTTCCTGTGGTTTTTATTCGTCATTTAAATGTGTATAAGCGAACAAAGGAAAACAAAGAATCAAGGAATTAAACGAGGAAAAATTAAACAAAAAGAGATAAGACAGGTGCGCTTTCACTGTAAAAATGTACACATGAACAGACACACCCACGTATTATCACGTGAACACAACACATATACACATTAACGAACATGTGGCACTCGGGCTGTGGCAGTCTCGAAGCTCCACTTCCATGAATTCTAGTGGTCTAAGTATTGTACTATAATATAATAAAAATACATAAAATGCATATAAGGCGAGCACAGCACATTTCAGTCTGTACTTTTGTAAGTCGAACGGAGGGGACGAAGTACGAGTAAGACAAAGAAACAAAAAAAAAGACGTAAAGAAAAATTATGGGAAATCAAATAGGAATAAAATGGAACTAGCCATACTCTGAAAAAACACAACAATCCTTCTCTACGTTCTGATATACATGATTACGTACATTAAACATAAATTTGTAATTTATAAGCGCGAAAAAGCGGCTTGTCACGCGTGCGCGTCGATCGAGAGCCGCTGCTCTGCTGGCGCTCACTCACATTATTGCTAACGCGATATGGCAATCTTTGATAAATGATCAATGATTACCTAAACGGCGAGCGGCGCCATTCTCGTCCTGTCGATTTTCCGAGCCGAAATTCGAATTTCCCGCCTTACCGACCTTACCGACGGTCGGCCAAATATTCTATGTTCATATAATATTACCGATCATCGTCGTACAAACTCCACATATAGGCGACTGATATCGACAGCCTTAGCACAGAAAATCGAGACGGCGAGATGAATGCGCCCGCCAATCGAGAATTACTCGTTGCGTTTGGACGATTTCGTCAGGACTTTCAATCGCAAATATGCCAGTGAGCATCGCGCTAAGCCGAACAGTTTCTGTCCTCGAGCTCCGGCGAAATCTCCTTTCGAGCGTTCGATTCTCACGTACATACACTGACATACATTTAAAGTCGAGGAGCTCTGGGGATTTGCGACGCGGCCGACGTTTTCGAATTTTTCTACGACGAGTCACCGGAGCCCCTTGATAATCACACACGAGGTTAAAATAAAAATAAAACCATAGGAGTTTCGCCGGAGAGTCGCTTGCGCGTGCGTGCGCCTGCCGTTTCTTCGGGGTATAATCGCGACGCGGTATCACATATATAAGCGCGATCTGCGGATTCTCGAGCAGGCGTCGCGCCTCAATCTGTTGCATGCATGGCACATTTTGCGATCCGTTACTTCGAAAATCGTTTGAACTTCTGTTTTACCAACCAGTCCGCTACTTATACTCGGAAAATATCTTTTTATATTGCTCGTTTTGAATAATTATGAACTATATGTGTTTTTTGAAACTATCTTTTTACCTATGAATCAACGATTGCTTTATAACTTACGATTTTTTAAATTTACAAATGATACTAAATGATTGTAACAAGTCGTTTTTATTCCTTAAGTGTGCGTGAGATTCTTTTTAAAAATGACGTTTTCGAAGTAAAGTAAGATCGATCATCAACAGTCTATGTAGTTATTTAGGATGACTGTATAGGCAAAGAATTTTTGTACCATACATTGCATGTAAACAAGTCCATATTTCCATTTTGTACAAAGGAAAGAATAAAAGTAAAAGAAGTAAAAAGAAATTGCTCGAGGATCCAGCATAGATCGAATTTAGAAAGAAAACAGAGTCAACTATGAGAACAAAAATGAAATGAAAATGACGAATAATGAAGTTACTCATTAATCATGAAAAACGAACTCTTGTAAAAAGACGTCGCACTGTTTTTTAATCAAATTCACCACGAACCTCGCTTATGGTATCTATTTACTGAAACATGCTGACCATCATATTTTTACCTTTTGTAAATCTTTCATTATGTTTTCAATGAAAATTACACTGTGACCACGATTTGAGGGGATCAACGATCTAAAGCCAAATGTCTCCCAGTTTTCATCGACGTTTTATAATTTTTTTTTCAACAGCTCCAACGGGATGATATTTTTTTAAGCGTTCGGGTCGAAAAGCGCTGTTTTCCCAATACGAGGCATATTTCAGTAAAAGAGTTAATTGAGATCCACGAGGAAAGGCCGAGAAAGTGTCTCACACACGCCAGCAGGTGCGACTCGTTTTGTATTATAGAATTGTAAAAAAAAAGAGTGATATTGATGCAAAAGTTATTCTTAAGCAAAGAATCTGTTCATATGATGAATTATTTTAGAAGATACTCTGTTTTCTTGAATATTATGCGCGATAGGTTATAATTAGTCGATTATAAATTGTAAAGACGTGAGGTAATTAAGTAAGATGAAACTTAAAATATTAATAATAAACGATGATGTTAAGATCTGTCTAATAGAAAACAAAAAAATGTGTGAAATTCCGTCAGTTTGTCGTCTTTGAAGAATTTTGGACTGTATTGGAAGAAGTACGTACATCCGAATTCCTGTTTCGTTTTCACCATTTGTCTACTTGCAATGTAAACAACTAGATACTTTAATTTCTTCTCTATTTCTTGAAAAAATGCAATGATTGTATATGGGCTGCGTTTGAATCATGATTGAATGTAATGATTTATTAAATAAATACGAAATAAATGGAAAAATAAAACATAAAAAATTAAAAAATGACTCTGGCTTTTGTTCTTGTTCCTTTTCAGTCCATCTTTTTAGAGCACTACTATTTTTGCTTTTCCCTAAAAAAAGCTTTGTAATAGTAATAAATTTAAGTTTTGTTAGAAACACGTTAGAAATGTGTTTTGAAGTGTTTTGGAATCAAAATGCATATTTTTCTCGGAAATTTCAGTATGGATGTCTGTTTGTAAAAATAGACTTGAAAAAAGCCTCTTCTCAAAACGGTAACCATGAAACTCTGGATAGTCTTAAATATCCTTTCAAAAATAGAAAATAAAACTAAACAAAATGAGCTTTCATTTTCTTTTTTAAAAATTAAAAACTGATGATTCTTTTCAAAGTTATGAAAGGTTAAAATTGAGTATTGATAAAGTGCATCGAAATCTGTAGGCAGTTGATCACTGAATTTTAGAGATTAAACATCGTATTTTTATACTGAATTTTAAACTTTGAAAGAAATCAACATTTTTCCTAGTATATTACGATACTAGTGCCTTAAGTAGCCCATTATTGCACGACGTTAAATTAGCGCCTGAACGCCGCGATAGAGTGATAATTCACATCGTGCAGTGGGCCTCTGAAGGCACTAGTATCGTACGATATTTTAAGACTCTCCAAAGTTAAATGGTTACCATTTTATGAAGAGACTTTAGTAGGCAAGGTATGAGAATTCTGGACCAAGGGCTTTCTAGGCCAGAGTGGCCTAGGGCACATGGCTCAGCGAGGCCTAGCTCAAGTCTGGCCGAGGCTTAGTGCGCGAGTAGACTCTCCGGAGGCCGTGAATCCCTATAGAAGCGTCATGGGCTGTCGAAGGCGAGCAGCTGGCGACTCGACTGCGAACAGCCGACAGCCCGCGGCGAGCTGCTTGCCCGGATCGGTCCAATGGATATTTTTTATATCTTTTTATAACTCTGAGTGACCTAAGCCCGCACTTAGGTTACGCCTATCTATGACCTGCAGTCAGTAACCTGTTTTCCTATCAACCCGAAGGTTTGCGTTTGATTCTCCTTCCGGACTGGTTTTTTCTTCATCGTTAAAAATTCGAATATTACTTACTTCTTTATCATGTGTAAAAAGTGTACAATTGGCTTAAAAAAATATTTTTCTTAATTTTTCCTTTCAGATATAATTAATTTACTACCGTGGTAAGAGTTTAAGAAAATATACTGAAAACTTTTTTGTAATTTTATTTATATTCTAGTTATAATAATTTACATTTCATTATTTTTTCGATAGATGAATTTTGATTAAGTATGATGGGAATGTTGCCACTATTGTGCTTGCAATCACTTCCAGCTGTCGAAGTAAGAGTCTAATTATCCAAGCGAATTTGAGCACCAAATTTTAGCCGACTGGGATTTCTGAAATAAGTATGATTAACAATCAAAATTAAAAATTTTCTGAAAAATATGAAGAATAATAGAAAACAAGAATAGGTAAAATTACAAGACATTCGTCCCGATTAATTTGTGGATTGGCATCGCAGAATCTTTCCTTACACTCGGCTATTGTCGAAGAAGTTCCTGAGTCCTGAAATGCGTGCAAAAAATTTTAATAACTATGATATGAAAATTGGTCATTCAGTCCAGTTAAAAAAATTATTAGCTTCTTATTGACTAATGATATATTTGGTTTTTAAGGGGCTTATTATCAGCCAAGGTACTTACTATAACAGAAAGTGCTACTAGGAGGCAGAAGAGGAAGACGGTGTACCAAGACATTGTGGACGTTGAAAATTGAAACTGTCGAGACAAAAATTCATACCTCATATTTATACGAAATTTTTTATTTCATTTGCGTGAAACAAGTATTTAAAGGCTACTTACAGGTGTTATAAACGCTTATCATGTTGTAGCTGGCACCGTTTGTATATCAAACCATGAAGTTTTTTAGCATATAAAGTATTTCCGCTGTACACAAGTGTCTTTGTTTACTTCTTTGAAGAAAAAACACCTAATCGTCAACGAAGATGCTGAATAATTTGAAATTCCTACATACCAGTTCGTTAAATTACAAATTCATCGATATACTTATAAATATGGAAATTTTTGGGATCGTGCTTTTATAAATGCTATAGTTTTAGATTGAGAATATTTTATTCTATCTTACATCTACCAGCATAAGTATGATGTCGACTTTTCAGCGATTTCATCCATGCCCTAAAATACGCAAAATAAAAAGTTGAACGAAAAATAGTATATATCTGTGGCTTCCAGGAATAATCATTGGTGTTATAAATCAAGACAAATAAGATTAAATGCAACACTGGGTCTATAAATACTAGTCCAAATAACATATTTTTTATCGTAACTAGACGAAATTGCGTTCATGTATTAGAAAACGACTTTCACATAATCGGTTATTCCGGAAATAAACACAAATTTCAGTGGAGTTACTTGGGTTTTCTGGTCAATGGCAATGTGTGTGTGTGTGTGTGTGTTGAGTGTTCGTGTGTTTTTTTCTGGAGGAGGTTAGAAGAAAATGCATTTAAGCATACAAAGATGTTATGTAGGACCGTTTCTGGTAATACCTCCTAAAACCTCCCTGCTAGTGTTATGCGGGGCCTACTCCCGACTGTAATTCCCCCCGCGATAACTCCCTAATAATGTTACTTATGTATGTACATATTATAATAAATCTAGGGCATTCTTGCACGTTGATCTAAATAAATAAATAAATTAATTAATTAATTTAAAAATTAATATTAAACTTATTACTCTTCATAAATGAATTTAATAATAATTATGTCATAAATTGATTAAATTTGAAGAAGATACGAGTCAATGAATTGGCAGCGGGTTTTTATTTGAAAATACAGATTTAAAATTTGGAAAACAATTTTTTTGAAGTTTGACATTTCATTCAATAATAATCTATGTATTTATTCCGCTAAAGCTTACAACACGCGGCAAACCCTAAAGTTTGTTGTGTAAAAATTTCTGTAAGAAATATTTTATCTGAACGAAGTTCTGAGAAGTTAAACAGAAAATGATATTGAATCTTTTTTTTTATAAAAAATAGATTGTTTAATCAAAATTCTTTACGTAGCTAATTTAAAAAGTGAGTTGTACTCAAAATTCAAATTAAGGTTCTTATAAGTTTTGCATAAATATATCATTGTGATTTTTTATAATTTTCTACCGTTGTAAGAGTTTAAGAAAATGTACTGAAAACTATTTTTGGAATTTCATTTTTATTTTAGTAATAATAATTTACATCTTATTGTTACCACCATCATGCTTGCAATGACTTTTCACTGTCGAAATATCAGTATTATTATCCAAGTGAATCTGAGCACCAAATTTTTACGGATATGGATGTCTGAAATAAGTATGATTAACAATCAAAATTATAAATTTTCTGAAAAATACGAAGTATAATGGAATCCAAGAATAGGCAATTACAAGACATTGGTCTCGATTAACTTCTGGATTGCCGTCGCAGAATCTTTCCTGGCATTGTCGAAGAAGTTCCTCATAATTAATTATAATTATGTCATAAATTGTCATAAAGGTAAATTAAATAAAGAAATCAGCAAATTAAGTTTGAGGAAGCCACTGGCCAATTAATTTAGCAGCGGTTTTTCACACTCGATCCTCCGCTAGGATGCGCGATGAGTATAGCGCGCAAGATTACGCAATGAGACGCGATACTGCGCGCTATAAAAGCGATAACTTTAAACATCCGAGCTCACAGTTTGTTTTTTACCGGATTCCCAGATAGACGTGTAAGATTGTTAATGTTGTTATTTCTATTGTCGAATAAGAGGAGGAAGGAACATGCAGTGGTCTATGATAGTGGCGGTGATCGGCTGCCTTGTAGTAGGTGTCGCGTGCTTGCCGGTCGAGGTGCCCGAATCCCCAGCCTTGGGTGAGTATGATTATACGTTTGACAGTGTTACTATTTTGAAGAATATTTCTCCGAAGAGTGAGTTATGATCGGCGTTGGATATTCTGCAAAAGCAATTACCGATTTTTTCCATTTCTTTTCGTATTAAAAGTATTAGTTGTGCATTTACGAGCTATTACCGGGGAGATTTTATTGCGGACGATTTTACAGTAATCGAAACTTTAATTAACCCATGATCTCAGATGCTGCTGCGCCAACGTGCGATCGTCGTGGAGATCTGCGCAGTTTACTATATATGTAGTTTTAATTGATTGTTTGATTCGATGTATAGGTGAAGAGCATTTTGCAAGAGTTTTCCGTAACAAAAACCTATTATTGTGAAATATCAATGATGTTGCACGAAAATTAAAATTTTTAATAAATTTTTATACATGTTTATCATATAATTAAACTTTAGAGAGATTTGAAAAACACCACAGAAATCGTGAAATAAATTTATAAGATTGGAAAATTACGTTTTATGTATCAGGAAGTAATCAATCAATATACTAATTAGACCCCAATTTCTAACAATTATTAAACAATGATAAGACGTCTTAAGTTCTGTACATCTAAAAAGATAACCAATTATTTCCTTGTTCAAAAATACCGAGAACCACACTACTGCAAAGAACGTCCTATCACAAGCACACGGACACATCACTCTTAAAAACTCCATTCCAACTTTTCCAAACAATCGTATGATTCACTCTTCTTCGCCATCAACACCATATAATCAATCTTAATTTGCAGAGCTGATGCCTCCCAAGGTTGACGACGGTCTTCCAACATTAGCAACGGATCTGGTGCCTCCACCGTTACCGGAAGAGACGACAAAAATTACGGAGGACGATAAAGCCCTGGAGACGAGGCAGGCTGAGGAGAAGATACATGCTACTCTGTTCCTCATCAACGTCTATGCGGTCAAGAATCAGACGGCCGAGGACGCGAATGACGTGCTGCATGATGACGTGATAGGCGAGGTGCCTGAGATTGCAGGTGCAAATCGACTTTTGATTTTGTAATTGTGCTCAGGTCGTTTATGGGACGGTGGTATTGTTGATACCCAAAAGGGGCGAAGTGGAATATATACAGGATCGGTTGGAATGTTTTGATGGCTTGGTTTTGATATTTGAGTTTATTAATGTACTGTGCAATGTCAGAATGACAGAATTAATTGGGGTGACTAAAAGACAAAACATAAGGTAATTATAGTTTTGAGGAATCCAGTGTCATCTGAGTTTTTAATTGTGCAGAGTTACAGATAATTGTAGGGAGTTACGGATAATAATCGGAGGTTAAAAAATTTCCTACCTACTTATAATTATATATTATACTAAATAATGAGTCATTTAACTCGTATCATTATCATTATATTTAAATATATTTTTTCTTCATGACACAAAGGAGAAGTATTTTTGAAATAGAAATGAAGAAACCCTCGAAGAAACCATTTTCACTTTTTCTACAAACGATATTGTAGCCATACTGTTTTAATATTGTCCTATTATTGTTACAATATTTTTAAATATTATAGTTGATGAAATAAAAATACGTCTTTATAAATGTTTGATAAATAAATTTTTCATATATAGAGGTACTATCATCCGGATAGTAGTACTGCAAATTTAAACCTTATAGAAACAATGAAAATATGCCTTGTGGAAATACTTTTTAAGGGTTCTATCGATATTTCGTAGTTCGTAGCTACACAATTTCATTAAATCTTACCTTGTAAAACACAATATTGAGTGAAAATCGACTGCTATTTATGCGGATACTGCATA
>JAPYZO010013596.1:0-12018 GCA_030522905.1 Torymus flavipes
TATTAATACTCTAAGGCACATAGGGCTTTTCCCTATACTAGTTTTCTCAACAATAAAAGCATCATCCTAATCCCGAAAGCTCATCTAATACCGCTCAGCGTCTCCGTAACATGCCTCTCCCTCTCCCTTTATCACCTGAAAATTCACCAACGCGGAAAGATTTATGATCCGCCTACCGGAGCAAACAGTTCATTTATTAAAAAAAAAGAAAAAAACAGGAGAAAACAAAAACAACACGTCAGCTAGATACATCGTTCGCGAAGCAAGAGAAGCGTAAAAATGTCGCGTACTGTAACAGACCATTGCCCAATGTGGCAACTTTCTCCCGCACGCGTCCAAGGATCCCGCACGCGTCCAAGGACATTTTTCCAAGCCGCAGACACCGATGCGTGTTCTATATATGCTCGCACGCACGTATTCGGCCAAACTCTATTTCATTTTCCACGTCTCACCGTGGCCTCTCGGCGGTCCTTACACACCCGCGCGCGTAAACGCATTACACGCGTTCGCGTATAGGCGAGTTCGCGCCGCAAAGTACAGCCGAAGAGAGCCAAAGTCGCTCTCCCTCCTCTCTCTCTCCCTCATTCTTCCTTCTCCTCCCTTTCTCTCTCATACGCACGTGCCCGGGGGATGCATTAGCGCGCAATTTCCATAAATTTTCGGAAATACGGCTTCCCCCTGCTCTCGCTCTCTCTCTCTCTCTCACTCCGTACCCGCGCCAGGAATTTTATCGACCTACAGCGGCGTGCCTACCTAGCCCCGGCATATATACATGTATACAGGTGGCTCAAGAAGGAGAAAGAGAGAGAGAGAGAGAGAGAGAGAGAGAGAGAGAGAGAGAGAGAGAGCGAAAGCCGAGGTGACTCCAGCAGGGTCGGCAACCAACGTGTGCCACACAGCGTCGTTGCCACCACCGCCACTTTCGTTCGAGTTCGCTGCAGCTCTCTCCCGGCAAATGAATCGTTTGTTGCTAAAGATAGCGAGTGCGAGGACCCGACGCTTAACGATCCGTCGTCCTCTTTCCTTCTCGCTCGGCCCTCTCCCGAGGCTTGCGAGAGCGCGCGCTCGGCTGCTCAGGAAGTGATAGTTGCAGAAATTGCACCGGCGTGCTGGCGGTCGCTTTAGACAAAAGAGAGAAGCAAACCTGTAAATCACCCGGGAAAATCGTAATTGAGGGGAATTTAATCGTCCCCGGGAATGAATGAATTATGAGGCTTCTAAATAAGGTCGGAATTTCGTCGACTACGGCCATGTAGGAGATAATTGTAACTAAATGAGGTCAGCATTTTGATATGACGGAAATGGCATTATGCGCGTCCCTAGCAGTTTACATCACAAATTTATTAGGGGGCGACTACCACACGGAGAGAAGGTATACTTCCCTGTGCATAATTTAAGTTGAAAAGAATTAAATTTCGTATTAAACGATGCTGTGTCTGAGTATATTTGGTGCGTTTCTACTGCCAATTTAACAGTCATGTGAAATATTTTAAAACAGAAGATTTTGTATCTCTTGCTTTATAGTCTTTATAGTCATATAGAAAATCCTGTAGATTTCTAATTACGTACAGTTACTGAGAATTTATTTTTAAAGTCCGCATACTTTTCCAGCAAATTTAATTATTCAAATGCACTATACGAACTATTATTCAAGTTACCAATTCATAAAATAAATGAATTATTCACGTCAATACGAGCAAACGAAGCGTGAGTGACGTGAAAAGCAAATAAATAAACTCTCCAATCAAATGGAATTCCGTCTCTTTCATAAACCGACATATCATACTGAATGGCTCAATATTCATAAATACAATAAGCCGTGGGTATTGGCGCTGTTTAAGCCCACTCGCGGCGGGCGCACGTTCTCACTCACGCGAAAGAATGAAATAAATTGCGCAGAGAAAGAAAAGAGAGAGAGAGGGAAAAGCTTGTATAAACAGCGATGCTATCGCATTATTCAATAAAAGCGAAGCTCTAATAATCCATCGCCGATGGATTCCCATTCTTCAAACATTTTGCGCGAAGGGAAAATCCTTCCGCCGAGAGGAATAGAATCGCATAAACCAGAAATCCCTTATCGCATACAAATGCACTCGGTTTATCGCCCCATGCCCTCTCCTGAGCCCCGGACGGCCCGTCGCTTCATATTCATAAACTTCCGGCGACGGTGGTGCTGCCGCTGGCCTCGCGCACGATCCCGATGAAAAGTCGTTCAAACACGCGATTCTCCCGTCCCCGGCCGCGCATTTTTATGCTCTCGGTCTCTCTCTCTCTCTCTCTCTCTCTCTTCCTTTATTTCGCTCGCACTTACCCCATCTTGTTCGTGGTGTTATTTTCCTTGCTTTCATCTAATTTCTTTTTCTCATAAAGCTTTCACGTTAATTTTATTTTCGATGTTTGCTTAAACTTTATTTGACCGTAAAAGTTCATAAATTTTGATCAAAAACTATCAGCAGAAATAACTTGATAATATTATAATTCATCTCACTTCTTTTAACAATAAATTAATCGTTATACTTTTATATACATTTCTAAACTTTTTAACGTTTTTAAAGGTAAGTTCCTAAGGCAAAATAATTTAAGCAAACAGTGCGGCACCCCAGATGAAAAATGATTCTCTAAAGAAAGCTCCTGTAACATAAAATTTTCACTTTATTCTTTGCCATTTAGCACTTCCTCCGGCGTTCGCGTCCCTACTTTGCGCGTACCTTATTCGCTCCCCCTTTGCCTCCGCTGCATTTTTCTTCCCATTTGTAGGAGCATTTTGTTTACGTTTTCGCGCCCGCACTCCTTCACTGTCTACCTCTCATTTTTTACTCGCACCTCGGCACAGCTCCCCAGGCTCCCTGTCCCTTCCTTCGGCACTTCGTCATTGCCTACCTTTGGCCCTTCCGGCTATTGGCTTCCTCTCTCCCTCTCTCCCGCGAGACAACTATACAAGGACAACGATCGATCGACAGTCCGTGCACACGACGCTCGGTGTATAAAGAGCACCGCATTTCTCTCTCATCGACTAGCCTTCTGGTTATACGACTCCAACAAGTGTTCGATACTTCTGAGGGAAACGGTGTAGGACAGACGAGGAAGAAGAAGAAGAAGAAGAAAAAGACAGACGTGGGCCACATCAATCCTCGGCCTGGCGGCCCTTCGGCTAAGACAAACAAGAAGCTGCGGCTAGGCGCCGCGCGCGTGGGAAGAAGATGAGCCGCGCGCGTTTGAAGTCCACGCGCAGAATGAGAGCCGCGAGCGCACGGGCCTGCAGATGCGCGCCGCTTGCGAAGGGTCTGCTCTTCCACTCTCTCGCTCTCTCTGTGTTTAAATTCGCAGCTTTATGCCGTACTCTCAGTACTGTAATATACACACAGGTGCGTTAAACGCACTTGCAAGTTTCGAGTTCGTTCGTTTGTCGACGGGCAAGAGCGCGCTTGCCGGAAACTTTGTTTACGAAAGCGAGATGAAGAAAAGTATGAATGCCGCAATTGTTTTTGACGAAGAGTTTTAAGAGTGCTGTGATAACATTGGAGTAGTATTCATAACGCCATGAAAATTCCGCTTGATTAAATACCTGATTTGTATGGTTGTTTATTGATAAATAGTTATTTGTTATGCCGATTTTAAATCAGGAATAAGGGTTTGAATGTATACATTGAATAAATACAAGATAAGCGCAGCCAATTTTAAATCCATCTGAATTCTAATGCCAATGGTTTAAATTTCTGATATTAATTTCAATATAGGAGGGTGGTAGATTTATCAGAATTGGAAATAAAGAAGAAAAGTCATATGAAAAAATGTTCTATTCATGATTTTTATTCCTCTATTTCATTATCATCGAAGGGGATAGGTAAGAGTTATTTTAGCAAATGCAATGCAGAGAATTGATATTCTCAAATTGATTATATAATTCGTGTCTGTATCGATATTAATTTAAATTCATCTAGATTACCATGGAGAATTCATTTCTATTATAATCGCTAATTTCATCAGTGGGTGTACGTAGCATCAGGTACAATATATGGATATTGATCGATGATCATGCCATTTAAGTCAATCAGCATTGTTTACTGCATTACAAACGTTATCTCATTGGCGTATCTCTATGAACCTGTCGCTGCGAACGCATTGACGTATAGGGCGCTAGTATTCAATTATATATGAGACTTGACATATTTGTGTATCAAGAGCCATCAAAGCTCGTTAATATCTCAAATCTTAATTAATGATGCAGTCCTGTGTTAATCTGTACGGTAATGATTGGGTTGGCGTATCTGTGTGTTTGACCTCGGCAAACAATCAAAGGTCAATCGATGATAACGCGTAACCCCGTTTTCTGTTTGCACTTGCGGACAGATATCTTGTTTCCATGTGTGGTCGCAAAATTTAATACCTCTGAGCAAACGAATAGAAGAGTTTCATTACTTATTATATAGGCATATTTAATTAAAAGAGATTGTTGAAGCGTTCTAAAACGAGTTCGAGTTCGAAGCAAGTTACACAGCCATTAGTTCGGGAAGCTTTATGCATCACTTAGTATCGTTAGGTTATTAAACCATGAAAGTTAAAGTACACGCGAGGGCTATAGTTATAGAGCAAGAAGTGCGAGATCAGTGTTTAAGTTTCTTGCAGGGAAACTTAAAAGCAAGAGCTTTTCAAGTGGGTCAAGCTGAAGTATAATACTTATGCAAATATAAAACCAATATAGAATTGCCCAAAAATATACCTAATGTATGTTGCGAATTTTAAAATATATAAAATAACAAATTATTTTATGTCGTATAATAAATATTTATTTGAAATAATAACTCGATCTTTCATTATTGATTTGCAAATTTTCTTCAATATTTCAATTTCTCGTACAATAATATATTTTACCACCAGAAGTAACTTTAAACCAATAAAAAACGTTCCGCCATATTTGAAACTATTTTACCACCAGCATTCATAGCAGTCGAAGATCGATTTTTCACTGTAAAGATACTTCGCCCCTGCGCGCGATAAAATTCTTTTCCACATTCTGCAGATACATCTTCATCCAGACGGTTATATTAGATCCAACGACGTCGTCGTCACCTCGTCGTCTCCAGCTCGCGAAAAAGACCATCCGAAAAGCCTCCACCACAGTAGTTCGGAATCTTCATAGAGACACCGAAGAAGACAGCTCGTGCAATTCGCATACAGATCCCTCTCTACCCCTATCTCTCTCTCTCCCTCCCGTTGCACGTGCAACACACAGAGGCCTGCGCGTAGCTGCACGCGGTTTCGTGATCATTGCACGTACTACGCCTTCCCACCCTCTATACAGATGTACACATATCACGTCTACGCGCAGTACCTATACCACCCCGCGAAGAAAGCACGCTACACACACATATGCACAGAGGCAGCAGGGGAGCACGTACTGCGGGAGGAAGGGAAGGCGGCGACTGTTTAAGACCGCTGTCGTTTAAAGTCCAGGAGAGAGAGAGAGAGAGAGAGAGGCAGAGGCAGGCAAACGCGCGCACAGCCCCCGTCGTCGACGTCGTTTTCGCGGATATTTGCGAATTTCGCCGTGGGGCGTGTGTATATATACGCGCGGCGAGAAGGAAAAGCCCAGGGAGGTGGGGGTTGCGCGGGGGTCAATTGCAATGCGGCGCCCGTAAGCAGCCCCGCGTCGGAGTGGTAGCGGCAGTAGAGAGAGAACAGATGCGCGGCACGATCTCGAGTCCGATGTATTGCGTTTGCTAATCCCCCGACATGGCTGACAGTATAATACACCGCTTTGCAAACACACCGGTGCTATAGCACCCCTATGCCGCGCTCACCCCCCGCGAGCTAACCCCCAGACCCTCCCCCTGTGGCCCCTTGTGCACCTCTAGCATCGTCTCGCTCTCTCGCTCGTTGCCTATAACCCTATCCACCATCTCGCTTTTCACTAGTATGTCTCTCTCGCTCTCTCCCCATCTCTCCATTTCCCAGTTCTCCTATTCTGCTGTCTTGCAAAAAATCTTGTAGCGTGCTTGCGAATGCGCTGTGGATATTAGTAGGATAACTCGGACTGCAAGTCAAGCTTTTGAAATTCAAATAACTTCATCATATTCCATATATTGATCAGGTGTATTGTGAAAATAACTCTACCGTCTTTGTAAAAAAATTAAACAAAAAAAATTTGTTACTACATTATAACATTCTAAATATTACTGTTGAATGCATAAA
This sequence comes from Torymus flavipes, assembly GCA_030522905.1. Lineage (NCBI taxonomy): Eukaryota > Metazoa > Arthropoda > Insecta > Hymenoptera > Torymidae > Torymus > Torymus flavipes. The sequence goes on from JAPYZO010013596.1 coordinate 6,193, forward strand.
ATGCAGTTTGTTTTATAGTATGTGGAAGTTCCTTGTAAAACCAAACAATAAACCTAGACAAAACATATTTTTTGTGCATATTTGCATTACAACTTCTGTGTATTCCAAGAGAACAAATTTGTACATATCCTTCAACAATTTGTTTAAAAATAAAATTTGAGTATAGATTATGTTAAACGAAGTCATGCCTGTTGATATGAAATAAAAGATATACACCATAGAATCTGACCTTCATTGTATAATATTCAAAAAAGCTTTGATTCATTTGAACTATCATCTAAAAAAACTATCAAAGAAAATAATCGTAAAAGCTCTTGTATTTTATAGACTAAAATTAATTTCAAATAACTATTTCATTTTTAATTTTCTTACCATCAGATTTTGAGATGGTAAAATTAGATCACTGATCACTTCCATTAGATCTAATTAACTAAATACATCGCCTACCCGCGAATCAAAAACTGCAGCAATTATAATAATGGGCTCATTCTCTCTGCGTTGCTCATTATGAACAACAGCCTCATCCGTCAGTCAATGAATCCCTCTTCTCATTCTCCGGGCACATACTCAGACGCACTCTCTTCCGCTCCCCCGATATTTCTCTCGATCACTTTGTGCTCTCCCGATCCGTATATATCCCAGTTTCACTCATTGTCTCGGCCAGACTCTCGCTCCCCGTCTTGCTCGTGGCGCGCACACGCGCGCAGGCAGTGTGTTCCCGCTTGACGGGCGTTGCATAGAGAGAGCTGCAATGTCGGTAGGTACATAATTACATAGAGAGAGCAAGAGGGAGGAAGGGAGAGGAGAGGCTGACATGAGAGAGCGAGAACACGTGAAGGCCCGTATGTCGGCTGGCCCCTACGTGCCTCCCACCCCCGCCACCCCTCGAGCCAAGTCCATGTTTGACTTCCCAATCATCGGCCCCCGAGGCCCTCCACTATCCGTTTATACGTAACGAGGGAAATATCAGGGGAATATCGAAATTCTCCGGCGTAATCAATTCCATTCGCATCGAGAGCTGAGCCGACCGATGCGCCGGGATGCTACCGCTAGAACCACGAGTGTCTTTTCGCCAAACCCTCTCGACAAGTGCGTCGAGTGCGTATGCACGCGCACGCGCACGCGAAGGGAGCAAGGTTTGACGTTGAAAGGGTACATTGGCTGCTTGACGGAGATGCGATGGAGAATATTCTACTTACTATTTCGAAAGAAATGTATCTGCTATGATTTATTACGAATATTATTATATTATAGTAAATACTGTGAATTATTTTCAAATAAAGTAATAACATAAAGATATATTGTTTGAAGTTATTTAGTAAAAATAGTAAAAGATATGTTCTCTAATCAAATTTATAACAAAAGAAATAGAAATGATAACAAAAAGAACATAGGATACATTATATTATGTATTAGCAATTTTACGAGAGGATTCAGACAACTGGGTACAAAAATAAAAGAATATTTTCTGAGGGACAGACTAATCTTCTTCAGTTTTCTAGACAATCCTGAATATAGAAACTTTACGGATCTTAGACCGAACCGTGTGTTTTTGTAGAATCCTCTGGTACACAACACAACAAAGTATGTCTATGTAATTTAATAAAATCTCAACCGACATAAGAGAGATTCCATAAGAGAGATTTTGGCACGAAAAAGGTAGTTACGATAAAGTTGGAGCTATGGAAAAAAGAGAAGTTACAAAAGCAAGCTTACAAGCTGTAGAAAATAAAGCCATTTTAAATGTTAAAGCTCTTTCTTTATAGGCTAATAAGCGATCATTCGAAATAAAATTTTTCTTCTACGCCAAAAATGATCACGACCAAGCTCGTCAATTCCTGGCAAAGAGATTTAAAAACTGCTCGCGTGTCACAAATATACAAATGGGGTATGGATTTATACCAGAAAATGATAAAACATTAAAAATCATGCAATACTCAAATGCTAAAAAACCTAAGAACAGAGTAACTTATGATATCGGCGAAAGCCATTTATCACTAGTGATACAACAGAAATCCACACAATCCACAAACGAGGATCAAGAATTAATAAGAGTGCACAAAATATCAGTAATTAATGATTCGTTTCTATCTTCTTTTCATCCACGCAGGCACATATATACGGAACAATAGAAAAATGTACTTAAAAATATCGGATAGATGATACTAAATCTAATAGAAAAAAATGTAAAATTTATGTGCACAAATACTAATTCCGATGATACATTTGGAATCAGGGATCTAAAAAAACCGTCATATCGATAGTTTAAATTGATCTAAAATAATTTTTTGTAGTAAAATGATTTGGATGGGGGTAATGTTTGACATACTGGATCCACCATTTTGAATTTTTTAATTTAGAAGTTAAAATAACATTCAGAGACTACGAAAACCCTTCTATCGATACTTTAAATTGATCTAAAATCATTTGTTAAAGTAAAATTAGTTACGTAAGGCGTTATTGGATTCGTCATTTTGAAATTTAGAATTCCATCAGTATTCTCAATGAAAGCTTCCAGAATTAGTTTTACATGCATTTTGGAGATATATTCCATACGTCTTGAACAGTTAACCCAAATTTTGGGAGTACTGGTGATCCGGCTGACGTGAAATGTTTTTGCTTTGATCACGAAATATTCAAGCAATTGTTTTTAAACGATGTGCTAAAGTTCTAACTATAGTTTAATTATTTATCCATATGAATAATAACTTACAGTTTTATTCAATTTAAAATCAATTTTACAATAATATAAAAAACAACGTTATGAAAAAATAGTTACATCACCAAACTATAATTTCTAAATTTTCGAACACTTATAATTGTATCAAATACATATTTTTGTCTGAAATTTCAAATAAAGACCATTTACAATTTACATTCTTAGTTCTACATTTCCATAGATTTTCTATAAAAATATTGCTCTTGTTAACTATTGAATTTATTGCATTCTTGCCTAATGAACAATGTTCCTGAAATCATAAAAATTTAGTATTCATCATTACCGTATTTAACTATTAAAAATAAAACTAATTTTGTTGTAATTGCTATATCTACCTTCGCATACTGTAAGAAGAAAAACTGATTCAAATTATTGATATTATCTACTGGAAATACATCGAATTTCAATGGTATTTCTTCAGGACTCAAATCGAATTGTGTCATTGCTTTGTAAGCGCTTTGTACAGAATACATGTCTAATATTACATCTATGTTGACATTTTCCTATAATGATTTCAAAAGTTATACAATTGTAGACACTCTTCATTATCATAATATACTGTGACTGATGAATCAACTTACATTATTTTCATTGAAAATGGAACATTTGGTAAAATCCAGTGAATAAATCAAATGTTTTCTTAGCGTAAATCGATGACGGTAAGCAACTACAAAAAATTTTTTCAATAAATAATATTTTCATATTGATAGTTGTATACGTCAATGACAATAGTAATCCTTACCATCTATTGATTTATTTTCTATCATCAAAGCATATAAAGTATGTGCAATATTTACTCCATAACGACCGTAATAGATTTGCCTAAAAGTTACAAAGAGCTCTATATCACGAAGTAATAAGTACAAAAAAGACAATTAACAATACTAACTTTGGCAATGGTGCATCGGAGTTTATGTGATTACCAAAGTACACATTTATAGCTAAAACAAACTCAATGTAAGTAAAATATCTCATGAACTCAGAAAGATTAACTTACCGAAACGATTAGCAGCATGAGCTAGATCCACAACACTAAAGGGTAAGTATCTCGAATACTGTGATCCACTATTGATTGAATGAAATGAATAACAATTTTTTAATGATTTTTTAAATAGATTCTCTCCTTACATTGTAATTGATGCAGGAATAAAAGAAGTACTTGATTTTGCGATGATTATAGCTTATGTACAAAATGTATTACTTCAAAAATGTTTATAGATAATATTGTTAATTTGTACAATAACTTCATAATATTTTCTTGATAAAAAGATTGTATTTTTTTTATTCAGAGGTAATAATTTTTTATATCTACAAAAAGAATATGCTGTTTCCGGGTTTTCAATTTCATCCAAACTCTACAGAACAGTTCTTGAGACGAAAAAACTCCTTCGTTTTAGCGTTTTAGTAAATATGCTTTATTTTTTATATTTAAGCTACTTTATTTCCAAAATGTGCTCGTTTACTTAAAACTATCATCTGAGTCTCTCGATGTAACTTTATTTAAAACTATTTTCCAGAATTTATATCTTCTGCACAAACTAGCAATTTAAATTTTTTGTAAATTGAAAAAAAATCTATTTCTACCGGCTTTAATAATAATATTTCTTGTTTGTTTTCATATCGATAAAATTGAGAAATCTATAATAAAAGACAGTTATCATTTTTAACAAAATAATATATTATGAAATTGAGTAGTTTTTAGTCAAGTTTCTGCCCATTGAGTGACCAGGGGACCACGCACTCTGCTTTTCAAGTGGCAAATTTATTTTATTATTTAATTTTATTTCTTGTTTTTATTATTTACAATTTGAACAAAAAGTTACTGTTTCAATGATTAGTAAGATTTTTAAAATATTTTGATTTTTCGAAGAGAATCTCTTTATTGAATATTGAATAAATACGAAGTATTGACTTACGATTCTTGTTTTAACATTTCCAGTTCTTTATGCTTTAGCATAGTTCGGTAATTAATTATATTAGTAAAGTAATCATTAGTTAAGTGATACTAAAAAATAAATAAAGTAGTAAAAAGATAATAAATATTAAACTAAAATATATTCTCTTTGATAATTTCATATTACCGACTCATAATAATTATCAATATGTGGTGTTAATTCAGCATATCGTACGTGAGCTGTAACAGCGTCAAGTTCTGCAAGGAGATGAGATTCTTCTTTATATGAGATTGATTTAGAGTTGTAAATTTCCAACCGCATGTTCTTCTTGATATTTTCTACAATCTTGTGTAATGTTCTATCAAAGTGAATCTGAAAAATAGAAAATTTTATTAGAAAAATTTAAAAATATAGATTTTATAAATAATAATCATTTCAGTTTTTTGTTTTAAAAAACGTACATTAAACGATTCCCGTTTTTTCTTTATTAATACGTATGATGTGCCGTAGAGTTTTGTTTCATGTAAACAAAACGAATTTCTATAAATAAAATGAATTAATAGTATATGATAACAACCTTTTATCGGAATCATACAATCATTAATTACCGTTCTATTTGTTTCAAAGATTCAGCAGCTTCCCAATCAATATATCTTAAATTTTCTGTTAAGGTCTTTGTAACAATTGCTTTGGCTGAAATAGATAATTATTTTCACCATATTTACACAATTTTCAACTTCTCATGTTTAGCAATTATTCAATAAATACCTATTATATTATGTGGTGTTTTGAGAAGTATATTAAATAATGTAGAAAAGTATGGTACATTTTTTACAATAATAGGCTCAGAACTATCTATATTAACATTAGCTTTAGCAAAAGTACCAACAATAATTTTATTCCAGTTCACCTGTAAATATTACGATAATAAATTTTTATTTTTTTTTTACTTAAGCTTAATTTTGTAAGTCACTGGATAAAATTAAACTAATTAAAATAAAATCATAATGAAAAATTATATATTTATAACCCCAAAAACAAAATAGTACGTGAGCAGCGCATTTGGATTTTGCTATAGTTAACAAAATGAAACCTTATGTTTCAAATAAATCAATTTAAGATTTTGGTAGATATTTTGTTATTAAACTTCATATTGATTCTCTCATAGGTAGTTTGGTAACCTTTTTTTCTCAATTTGCGGAGCATAAATTT
>JAPYZO010013600.1:0-11278 GCA_030522905.1 Torymus flavipes
GTAAATAACGGAGCGCGTTTGATTTTGCAGATCGTGTGCTACTACACGAACTGGTCGCAGTACCGCGTGAAGATCGGCAAATTCATGCCTGAGGACATACAGCCGGACCTCTGCACCCACGTTATCTTCGCCTTCGGCTGGCTCAAGAAGAACAAGCTCACGAGCTTCGAGTCGAACGACGAGACGAAGGATGGCAAGGTCGGACTCTACGAGAGGATCGTCGGCCTCAAGAAGGCCAATCCTTCGTTGAAGGTTCTCCTGGCTATCGGTGAGTTGTATATAGATGTGATGATCGCTAGTTGTATATAGTTCAGATTTAAAAGATTCATTGTTACTCTCGTAATTGTTTCGATGTTTATTCGACACAGCACTTCATTTGGTATTTCAGTAAAGCATTGTCACTGTTTGATAATCGACATTTAATTTCGCTACTTTGAAAAGTGAATCCTATTTCTGAAGATTCTCAGACTTTGTACAGCATATAAAAAGTTTTCAACGAATATATTATTAGATGGAATCCGTTAATTAGTCGATATTCTAATTTGGACTTATAAATTCATTATTTGTCATTTTATCGATAGCAGATTTATTATTTCTTTCTGTTGAATAAATTTGATGTAACTTTACGTTATTTAATAGATTAATGCGTAAGTATAATTACATAAAAGAAATTCAAAATACACGTTTACGCTGTTAAATTCATTTAAAGATAATGTCATAATTTTCTTACTTCAATCTCGTTTGAAGAGTAAAACTAAGCCAATCATAAAACAATCGGTGAAATCAATCGGTATAAAATCGTTGCAGTCATAACGCGATATCCGAAATTTGCATTCCAGGTGGATGGTCCTTCGGCACGCAGAAGTTCAAGGACATGTCGTCGACGAGATACGCTCGCCAGACGTTCATCTACAGTGCCATACCGTACCTCCGGGAACGAGGCTTCGACGGTCTGGACATCGATTGGGAGTATCCTGGTAGCCCCGACAAGAAGAACTACGTTCTCCTGCTCAAAGGTATATATATATATAATTTTGCGAAACACCGTTATATTGTCGTTCTCGTTCCTTTGTCTTGATAAAAAAAAAGGAACGGGAAAGTTTTCGAACAATATACCGTGTAAACCTTACATAACAAAAAGAAAAACACTTCGATCTTTATAAAAAAGAAAAAAAGAAAAGCAACAACGCCACTCATTGTTGACTTTACCCGGACCACCAGCTGTATCTTTACCGATCCTCCACACGCACCTCGTTCCTTTTACGATCCCCTGCAAACGAGTGAAATTCCCGATATCGCCGCGCTTACATATCTTTACGACTCTTCTCTAGAAAGTCTGTCAAAAAAGGCGACAAAAGTAGTCGCGGGTAGCGCCAAGTTGACCGGTATCGATGAGGATCGAATCGACATATTATACTTATAAAACAACCTCTTCCTTCCCTCTTTCAGAGCTGCGCGAGGCGTTCGAGGCCGAGGCGCAGGAACGCAAGAAGCCCCGACTCCTGCTCACAGCCGCTGTGCCCGTGGGACCGGACAACATCAAGGCTGGATACGACGTACCCGCCGTCGCTAGGTAATCCTCGCGGAAACCCGTGTATTTTCTTTTTTACTATAAGTACGCGGCGATATAAAAGTCATCGGCGCGCGCGCGCTCTTTCCGCGTCAGCGTCATGATTTATGAAGAAAGTTTCGCTCGCTATGTACAGCTGAACTGAGTGCAGGTGTAGGATTTTGATGGAAGAGTTGGGAAGCAAGAAAGACTGGATTTACGTGAGATTGAGGTATTACGGGGGATATTGCATTTTACTTTTCTGTGATTTAATTGTAAAGTGAATTGACAGGCGCGTTTTTAGATAAATTTATTGAATAATTATATTTTACATCGTATATTTTAACGAATGCAAAGTCGACCGGTCTTATTTAGATAGAAATTATAAATTGATTTATGTAAATCCATATAAACGCAATTACCTATTGTATTCGACAACGTGACATATCTATTATTGGAAATTTCTTTCTGACAAAGATATAAATTTCGCTTTAATTTATGAATAATTTAAAACAACTGATTTTTTTTTATTTAATTTTTACACTCGCAATGGAAGTTACTGAATAACATAAAACATCAAGTACAACTGCGTACATACTTGTACAGAAACTGAACCGAATAAAGTCCGAGTTATAATTCCAAGTGCACGATGAAGCCGTCGAACCCAATCGTCCACGATATCTTAAGTATCCTATTAACGTCTCTCGCGCCGCAATACAAATTAACCTGGCACACTTAAAATTTCAATCGACGAAATTATACGATCTCGCGCGCGTGTAATACGAAAGCTTCTTATATTCGAATTCAGGCTGAAGCGATTAACGGTCATCAATTATAAGAAAAGGAAAACATATCTACATACACAAGACAGCAAAAGAAAACTAAACTAAATCACTTCTTTTCGCCTTCTTCTAAACAGCTACCTGGACTTTATAAACCTGATGGCGTACGATTTCCACGGAAAGTGGGAACGCGAGACGGGCCACAACGCGCCCCTATACGCCTCATCCCTGGACTCGGAATGGCAGAAGCAGCTGAGCGTGGACAACGCGGCGGCGATGTGGGTGAGGCTGGGCGCGCCCAAGGAGAAGATGATCATCGGCATGCCGACCTATGGCCGCTCCTTCCAGCTCTCGAACCCGGCAACCTTCAAGATCCACTCGCCGGCGTCAGCTGGCGGTAAAGCCGGCGAGTACACCAAGGAGTCCGGATTCCTCGCTTACTACGAGGTGCGTACATGACTCATACGATATTACAATCGTTATGCTTCTTTATTCTGCCGGGTTGAGGGTCGCCACAGAGTGAAAGAGAGCCGGTTTAGCGCGACTTCCTGTATGCGGCTCGCGTGTGCAGGCGAAAGCGGAGGCGTAATGACCGCGCTCTCGCTGTGTGTGGAAGGATATATGCTTTTTTTTATTCGCTTTTTGAATGAGGCGCGGAATTAAGCTGTCTCGGGGTACGCGTATATGTGCAATGGTTGGTCGTTTGTCAGCTGGTTTTTTTTTTTTTTTGCTTGTATATATAAACGCGCGCTGAATTGATTGACTTTTGCGGACTCGCGATGATCAGGCTTATAATAGTATAGTGTTTTTCTCATGCGTCTTCGGAAGAAAGCAACTAGTAGTAGCGTTATAGACGGGATAATTATTTCAAGACCGGATCGGCGGAGTTAGGGAAACTGTGTATATATAAGATGGTTTTTTAATTTGTCTATATTTCTAAACTTTCACCGTGCCCAATATGTTGCGGTTTCATATATCGTATATGCGATTATATTAACGACCAGCCTGCACGAGTGTACGAGCTACGTCCACTGATTAGTATACGTGATTCAATATTTTATTAAATTTTTATAGGTATAACATTGAATTCTTGAAATGAGGTATTTTTTTATTATAGTTTGTAAATTATTATTGCCAGCTCTCTTTTCACCTGAAATGAAAATTTAATTATTCTTCTCTCAAGTTTAATGTCATTGTGAAACTACGTAATTATATAGTTACAATGAATCTGTCACTATACGGATGATAATAAAATTCAAATTTCTTTAATTAAGAGAGCGTGAAGCCATAATCAACTTCTCTTACTTGAAAAAAAAAAAAAAAAAAAAACAAAAAAAAAAGGGGGAGGGGGGCTATGGGAAGCTTAGCTACGATTTGGCACGGCTATACATATATAATACAAGGTACAACCACTAAACCCACGAAATTGTCTAGATCTGCGAGATGCTGCTGAACGGTGCCGCCTACATCTGGGACGACGAGATGAAAGTGCCGTACCTCGTGCAGCACGATCAGTGGGTCGGCTTCGACGACGAGAGATCCATCAGAAACAAGATGCGATGGCTCAAGGATAAAGGATACGGAGGTACATAACATGGATGTATATATATGTATATAACACATTATATGCGCTCGCCTATATATATGTATGCATTGCGAAATTTCACCGCCGCATTATACACGCCATTACGATTTTAATTTCCCACCGCGGCTACCGTAGGTATATACACTGCCTCCGGCAGGGTGACGTGATGTCGCTGGATCGCAGTGGGAATTTCGTATACATGCAGATTTTCGTATAATAGTCTTTATAAAAAAAAAAGTCGACTTTGCGAAGAATCGATATATGCCGATGTATCGCGCTATAGATTGAGAGGAAAAAGTTAGATGTCTTTATTACTGTTGGTACGCTACACGGCGTAGAATATTTCCTCGTCTAACCGATTTTTCACATACATAAACACGAGAAACACGATCGCGCGCGCCTCTTAAGATAAATAGACCGATAAATTGTTATATATTTACGTAAGTATAAATCTACACTCGCGGCGGCTCGACAAGATTATGCCTCACCACGGAGAGCTGACATTAATCTGTAGAGTCATGTAACATTTTCTCACGTTATATTTCCGATATATAGTGAAGAAAAAACACTTACACGCGCCATACTTATAATCAACTGCACTGCACTTTGATGGAAAAAAAAAATTTAAACCTAATTAATTCTACATCATATATAACTCATTTTTGCATACCTTATTTATTTAGAAAGTCGTGTGTATATTCTACATATATAACTATAAACCGTTATAATTTCACGGTAGTTTGAATTACTTAACCCAAATAACGAAAAAAACAAAGAAAGCTACAACTACAGCACTATACACCGTTAATATACATTATATTCTTAACGAAAGATTTATACAACAACCGTTGATAATCACCAGGTGCTATGGTCTGGACGGTGGACATGGACGACTTCAACGGTACGTCCTGCGGCAGCGGAGTCAAATATCCCTTGATCAGCGCTATGCGCGAGGAGCTTCTCGGCGTGTCCCGCGGCAGCAATGCCAAGGACGTGGACTGGAGCACAGTAGCGGCGACCATCGAAGAGGTCGTCGTTAAGAAACCCGAGCCCTACAAGATATCCGTCTCTGAGGTGCTGAACAAGGCGAAGAAGGCCAAACCTGTCACCCAGCTTGTCGTCAGCAGCTCAGCGTCGCGAGGTATGCAACGGATTTTTACTTTTTTTAACCTGTCACCCAGCTTGTCGTCAGCAGCTCAGCGTCGCGAGGTATGCAACGGATTTTTACTTTTTTTACATTGTTTGGTATAGGAAAGGGTTTAGGTGAAAGGGTTCTTATAAACTTCGGGACATTCAGGATCTTGTTAGTACATTAAAGTCCATTGATATATGTCCATTGCCAATTTTATTTTATTATTGACTAAACTCACCCAAAGCAGCAAATAAATTGTCTAGTTATATAAATGTGAATAGAATATTTTACTGAGAAAGTCTGGACAGTTAAGCAAAATTACAAAAAAATGTCTCAATTTATTGAATAATATTTTTATGGCTTCCCCTTTCTTAATTTATACCTATACATTTTATTACACGCCATTTTCCTTTTCTATAAACTTACGTGACGATTACAGAAGATTTATACAACTTATCACGAAAAGTTATCAAAATTATGTACAATTACGCAACTCGACGATAAAATTTCGAAAAACTCCATATAATAATTGAAACTAATCGCCCACAGAGCGCGAGCCGCAAACGATCTGCTACCTGACGAACTGGTCGCGCAAGCGTCCTGGTGCCGGTCGCTTCATGCCCGAGGACATCGACGTGACTCTTTGCACCCACGTAATCTACGCGTTCGCCACCCTTAAGAGCCACCTCCTCTCCGAGAACAGCGACAAGGACGCCGAGATGTACGAGCGACTGATCGCCTTGCGTGAGAAGAATCCCGACGTCAAGGTATGTCTTGTATATTTTCGCACCTCTCGGAAAAATATATCTATACACGTATACAAGTCAATATCGGTCACTCATCGCCGTCTCGGCTATGGAGAAAGTTGAAAAATCGCGGCTGACGAATCGAATATATATGTATATGCGCGCTCGCTCGCGTTAGAAGTGTGTCAGATCATTTCACTTGCATCACGGGTGTAATTTATTCATGCGCGCTCGAGTTGTTGCGATTAGTTATCGGCACTGGTTTTCCATTGGATGACAGCGGCGACCATTTCGATGCATTTATGAGTTTCCGAGCAAATCTGTATTATTATTATTAACGGTACCTGCGATGTCACTCTCACTATGCCGCAGGTTTTTTTAATCGGGATGTTATTAGAACTGTGTGTGTATAAGTGTAAAATGCGACGATGTAGTCGAATTTATACATATATGCTTTTACTCATGAATATTCGATTTCTGAATTTCCCAGATTCTTCTGGCTATCGGCGGCTGGGCATTCGGCTCAACGCCGTTCAAAGAGCTGACTAGCAACACTTTCCGCATGAACCAATTCGTTTACGAGGCCATCGACTTCCTTCGTGAATACAAATTCGACGGTCTCGACGTCGACTGGGAATATCCACGGTAATTATACATACATATGCGACAAAACCAATTACAATGATGATATATAACCAAATGTTGAATAATGATAATCTGAAATTTCGAGTTTAATTAAATGTTGAATTTTTGCAATTCCAGAGGCGCCGACGATCGTACCGCGTACGTGAATCTTCTGAAAGAGCTGCGCACGGCGTTCGAAGGTGAAGCCAAGAGCGCCGGTCTGCCGAAACTCATTCTTTCCGCTGCCGTGCCCGCCAGCTTCGAAGCCATTGCCGCTGGGTAAATATATTTCTTGTATCCTCTTTAACGATAATGTAAGACAGCCATTGAAAAGCTATGAATTGCCGATTGTTTTAATGTACAATACGGCGTTATGTTAATTTTATTATACCATTATTAGAGACTCACACGATTTTAGTATAACCGTGTAGAAAAAAAGATTGATAAATATAGATATAGAACGGAGAGAAATGGTATCGCATTATATAGAGACAGCACGTTATAAGTATTACAAATTAAATGCACCTATTTAGTAGTTTCACTTTTCCTCGCGCATATTTGAATTTAATATCTAAACATCGCTTATATATATTTTTTTATTTTTTTCCTTCTCCTACACAGATACGACGTACCCGAGATTTCTAAATACCTGGACTTTATAAATGTCATGACTTACGACTTTCACGGACAATGGGAGAGGCAAGTCGGGCACAACAGTCCCCTGTACCCGCTAGAAAGTGCCACCAGCTACCAGAAGAAACTCACCGTGGTAAGCGTTTTCTCCGTAGTACGCTATATATACATACGCGAGAGAGAAAAAAAAATGAAGAATCGGGCGAATAATATAATGTCGGCGAAAAACCGTTTGAATATTTTTCTTTTTCACGATTTATGCGTCGCCTCTCTTTTTCGAGCGGTAAAATTATTATGCAAACGATACGGCTGGCGTGTCCGAAAAACCGACAAAAGTATGTCGCGCGCGGGCAGCCGCCTTGCGCCGCGGTGTACATTATCACGGCAGCGCGGTGATGTGGCAAAAAGTATATACGCGCGCAATATTGCGGTCTCGCCGCGGTGACTATGATGTGTCTATATACAAGTACCCGTCATCGCGAGGGGTAATGCGAGACTGATAGGCTAGAATTTTTTTGATCGGTATCGGGAATACAAACATTTGCGTTCGGAGGTCTCGTCAACGTATAACTTTTGAATCATTAAAAAACAATGAATTTGATTTAATACGAAAAGGGTTATCGACGAGTCACGAAAATTTTCGGAATACAAAATGCATAAAACATTCTGGAGCCATTACTTGTGCACGAGTATATTAACGAAAACAAAAAGAACTGAATTAATCTAAATTCACAGGACTTCAGCGCGCGCGAGTGGGTGAAGCAGGGAGCGCCTAAGGAGAAGCTCATGATCGGTATGCCGACATACGGCCGTTCCTTCAGCCTCGTCGACAAGTCGAAATTCGACATCGGCGCACCAGCTTCCGGCGGCGGCCTCGCCGGCAACTTTACCAACGAGCCCGGATTCCTGTCCTACTACGAGGTAATCACCAAAGACACTATATATGCTTTAGAATGATTTATTTTGGAAAATTATGAAAAATGACTGATCGATGATGATGTTCTTGTAGGTGTGCAGTTTCCTCAACGAAGAGAACACCACGTTGGTGTGGGATAGCGAGCAGCAAGTACCGTTCGCGTATAGGGACGACCAGTGGGTCGGATTCGACGACGAGAGGAGTCTTATCAACAAGGTATTTTTCTCGAAACTTCCTCGTCGGTAATTATTATATATAATGGTAAACTTGTGCTATAATGATGACGAATCCGTGTAGATGAACTGGCTGAAGGAGGAAGGCTTCGGAGGTATAATGATCTGGTCGGTGGACATGGACGATTTCAAGGGTAGCTGCGGTAACGGCAAGTACCCACTGATCAAGGCTATGAAAAAGGAGCTGCTGGACTACTCGGTGAAGCTTGAGTATGACGGGCCGTATGAGAACAACGTGCGCGGCGGGAAGTACACCACCAAAGATCGTGAGTATTTTCTTCGAGGCCATTGTAGGCTATTATTTGCTTATGGGAGATCTGTTGTTGAATTATATGGAATATTATACTTACGTGGATATCGATGAAATTCTGGAATTATTCTAAGAATGGATGGGAAAAGAGAATTTTGTACATTTTTTTTTTTTTTTTAAGAAAACAGCTCATTTATTCGTTTGCGCGCGGTTTCTGAAATTCTACAACACGCGATTTGATAAGTAAACTCTTATTCGTTTACAAATCTTGATATAAAATTAGTAAAATTACGGATAGTATTCTAAAATGGGTTAATCATTCATATATGTGCTCATTAAAGTTTTAAGTTACTATACGGATGAAAAGGCTCAATGATACGTTTTTTCTTTAGAATCACCAATAACTTGATATGAGTTCGTTATTATAAATAAATATTCTACAATTTGATCGAATATTTAATATTTGTATACCTGACATAAAAACTTAAAATATACAATTTGCAAACGAATACAATTTTTATTTAAGTATCTTATTTACACATTTTATTATGCATTTTATTTAATGAAGTAACGCTATAATTGTGCCTATGAAACGTATAGCAATAACAAAATATTAAAAATTCTATACAATAGAAATAACATTTCACAAACTTATTAAAATATACATTGTGAATCTTCTATTTTTACAAAATCGAACAAAATTAAACACAAATTTAACAAACGAGTTTAACACTTTGTTGACTAAAATAACATTTTTTCAAAGATCATTTGAAAAATGATAAACATTAAAATACTTATTAATACTGTAGTAAGGTTCGTTCAAGCACATTTCCATATCTAATACTGTTCTGGTTTTAGATTTTTGCAAAATTGGATAAATATTTTGTAGATATATATATACAAATTCAAGCAAACAAAAACAAACAGCCTTGTGCTTTTCACAAGTATTGTGCATATAATATTGCATGAGACGTTAGACATCCTCTTTTTTTACAGAGCCCTATCATAATTTTAATGCATTTTTATATTTCCAGTCTAAAAGAGAAAGTATTATATAGCTTACAAATACAATCAATTCTTCAACAACTAAAAGCAACGTAAATTCATTTTCCTACAAACGCACTCGTTTCCTCCTCTTACGTTTCATTCATACATATATAGTTTTAAAATAGTTAAAGAAAAAGATTAACAACTCGAGAAACTCACACGCATCGATATATTTTTCTCCAGCGAACGAGGTGACCTGCGAAGAGGAGGACAACCACATCTCTTACCACAAGGACAGGAACGACTGCACGATGTACTACATGTGCGAGGGCGAGCGCAAGCACCACATGCCCTGCCCGGTGAACCTCGTTTTCAATCCCAACGAGAACGTATGCGACTGGCCTGAAAACGTCGAGGGCTGCCTCCAGCACACGGTGGCGCCGCCCGTCTGAGCCCATTCAACCCACACCACCCATCGTCACTCCCGCACAACGATATATAGATACGCGTATAATACATCACGCGACGGAGCAAACTACGGATCATAAATCTTGGAGGCTCGCGGCTTAAAAACTCATGATGGTGATCTTTTTTTATTTCGACCGAGAGAGCAAAACGTGTCGTTTCTTTTCTATTGTATAGACAGAAAAAAGCCGCGCGTCTCTGTGACCGAAGAGAGCAGCAGTAGGCCGAGCAGTTTTCGCGAGGATTGCACGGTGTTTTATATAATTTATTGTATCGAAATGGAAATAAACGAATTATGTTTCTTCTTTTTTACGTAGGCGAGCGGGGCGAGAGAGAGAGAGGGAGAGATGTAGAGAGCGAGAAAGCGAAGCTATGAAAGCCAAGTGGAACACGACGGCGGTTCTTAGAGCGAGAAGAGACTCCGAGCTGATTTTGAACGATAAGATACGCTTCATTAGTCGCGTATTCGTTTAATTATTCATCGGTACGTTATGATTAAAGTGACCGTATTAGAAAGTTAGCTGGACTTTTCCGTGAGTTTACATTGAAAGCTCTCGAAACTTTTTAATTAAAACGAAATTTTCAATTCACTAGCTTTGTCGATATTTCACTTCCGAATCTCGATGACTGTACAAATATCAGACCTTGACAATAATCTCGGATCGAGAGTTTCAAAATCATCACACGTTCAATATCACACCGGAGCCTTCTCTCGCCAGCCTATATATACATACACAACCCACCATGTCTGCGACAATCATTACCTTCGTAACCGAATCTATATACTTATAAATACCATAAAAAAAAATCTCACACATGAAAGTATGTAACAGTTTTGACAACGACGGCGATTAGCGTGTGAGCTACCGCGTGAGAGCGAGAAGAACGGCGAATAGAGCTAGAGCCGCGACTAGAACGCTGGGTCTGCCGGCGGCGCTGAGAGCTGAAGCTTGACAGGCGGTACTCGGCGCCCCGAGGTTCAGCAGGGCCCGATCCGAAGAGTAGAGCTGGGCCGTCTCGGTGCATACGGCGCGGCCTGCCAGAGTGCGAAGCTGCCGTGCGTCCGACTGCGAGGCCGTGTGAATCTGGCGCGACTCGCGCAGCCAGCGGCGTAGCCACAGCGACAGCCAGGCTATCTCGCAGTCGCACTCGAGCGGGTTGCCCGATAGCTGTAGGCCGCCTGTTTGTGCGTGTGGGCAGAAAAATTTTACGTTTCTTATCATTTAAATGTGGCAAGAGAAGAATTTTTATTAGGGAGAATGGAATGATTGTCGCGGATGTATATATAGGTTTAGATTGTGACAGATATTTGAGATTTATATATAAATATTATATATTCTTTGTGACGACCTCGTGTTCGCGACGCGCGGAATTCC
>JAPYZO010013609.1:0-18066 GCA_030522905.1 Torymus flavipes
CCCCCGGGTTTGAGAGAGAAAAAAAAGGGACTGGTTTTTGGGGACCGGCTCGAGCAGGTGCCGATTTTCATTCAAATTTATTCTCTAGGTAGAAGGAGAAAGAGATGCTCCTTTCTGAGCGCAGGGATTTTTGTTCTCTCTCTCTCTCTCTCTTTTACGACGAGTGGGAGTATCCATTACGACGTATCGAGTTCTCGGCGATGATTCGGGGGATGGTTTTTTATGGCCCAGATAAAGGTTTTTATGGGCACGCGTGTCGTAGAACGAAAGCAGCAGCGGGCTTTATCGGTCGTGACTTTATTTTAGAGTCTTTTGTCGAGGCGTATACTGGAATATATACATTCGAATCTTCTGCCAACTTTGAAGCAGTCTATCGATCTTCAAGGTCGCAAGAATAACTTCACCTT
Organism: Torymus flavipes; assembly: GCA_030522905.1. NCBI lineage: Eukaryota > Metazoa > Arthropoda > Insecta > Hymenoptera > Torymidae > Torymus > Torymus flavipes. The sequence goes on from JAPYZO010013609.1 coordinate 408, forward strand.
AGACAAATCTTCCACGTTATCAATGCGGCATCTGTTCCAAACTACCGACTTGGAATCGTCATAACAATGCTCCCCCCGAAAAGTGTACTCACATATACGAAGGAGGGAGAGAGAGAGAGTAATGACTCTCAGGCTCCGCATGTGCACGTTGGGATAGTCCCTGCAGGCAACAACAGATTGCGCGAGCGGCGTTTCTATGGCTACCGAAAAAGGGTTGCGAGAACAATGGCGCAGCGGCAGCAGTCGTCGTTGTCGTCGACCCGGTAATTGACACTGCAGTAGTAGTCCCTGCTGCTGATGCTTTCATCTCCGAGGTTGTTGTTTTTTTTTTGTTTCTCGCGTGATACGGTTGTGGGGGAGATAATATGTGTGGCCGAGAGAGATGATGATTTTTAATTGGGGATATATGTGGTATGAAAAGCGATATTTTGACGTGTAATGAAGTGACGTGGAATCGTATAGAGAGAAAATCAATTCTTATGGGTTACAAAGGTATACTCGGCGAAATTCCCTTTTAGTCAGCAGAGAATCCCCATTGGCCCCGATGAATCACTAATGAACTTTCACGCATTAATCTCTCTCTACGCGAGTGAGCGAGTGTTACAGAAGATTAAGAGTGATTCATATTTCAGCCGACGGTTCACACACACAGACACCGGCATTCTCTCGCATTTTTAGCCCTCGGGCATTAATATATAATCCCCACCGACAGGCTGGCGCTTGTGGTGATTCGTGCCACTCGCTCTCTCACCTGACCTTAAATATGCTAATGTGATCGAAGACCCCGAGCTGCTACTCCGAGCGCCTATATATATATATATGCGTGTTTACGACTCGGCCACGCAATTGAGACGTTCCGTATGGTTACGTAAGGACGTACGACGCTGTGCTTGCAACGTTAAAGAGATGATATGCGTTGGTCGATTTATTAATTTCTCGTGGATGGAGTTTGCAAACTTTACGTTGTTCCCCTGCTTTAGTTATTAACGAGAAATTCCACGAGAGAGTATCTCGAGGAAAAAAAGAGTGAAAGAGAGGGGAAGAAAACTCGGCAAATATTGGCGGAGAGAGAGGAGGCAGCGGCGGCATTCATTACCCCTAAAAGCGGTAATAACCTAAACAAGAGCCTGAGAGCGCGAGCGTCAAAGGCATCGCGAGGAGAGAGAAAAAAAAGGAGAGAAAGATACACGAGAAAGAAAGACCATTATTCTCCGTCTCTTTCTCGCTGGGCAAGGGACATGAAAGGATTCGAGGCAGGAGAGATAGAGAGGAGAGGTAAAATAAGAGGAGGCATGCATAATGGGCGCGAGGTTAAAGCGGAGGAAGGTAGAGAAAGAGAGGCAGACCCCCCTTCTACACTGGCTCGCTGCACTTTCTCGAGCTGCTGTGTAAATTCGGGGCCGCTGTATCGAAATGAGCTTTTACTCGTTTTAGTTTTTTTTTTTCGAAAGGAGTGCACGTAATAACGAGGAGAAGGGCGGTTTAACGGTCGAGTCGAGTGGCTCTGAAGTTGTCTGAGAACTTCGGTTTGCTTACGGGGCCTATCAACGCTATGATGGGTTGGATAAAACAATGGGGTTGAGTAAGGTCTGAAGTTAGCTGCGCGTGTAGGCATCGAAGTTTAATTATAACGAAGAGAGAGATTGTTTAACGCGTGAAGTTTGCGCCGAGTGTTGTGAATATGGCATTAATTAATCTAAATTTTGGTGCATGTGCCGGGATAGTTTCGAGGGTTGAACACTTTTATTTAATTATACAAGTACTGAAGTTTGTTTTAATTATTACTTCTCATTATATATATGCTCTGCTTTAACAATAACAGCCAACTTCAGAACACTTTTATTCTATCTCAGCCAACATCACTTCTACCTTTTCCCTCGCCAGTAAGGTAGGAAAAAGCGGGTCTTTATATCATCACCATCGTCATTGTCACCCAACGACTACTCACCTTTTGCTGGGCTAGCCTGAGGGACTCCTCGAAGTGCTTGTGGACCGCCTGCTCGGCCGCCCTCTGCTTCTCGATCCTTTCGCGCTCGAGCTTCGCTTCACGCTCCCGAGACTCGAGCTCCCGCACCTCAGCCTCCCGGCGTTCCCTGTAATGCAAACAAGATGACATGTGTTAGGCGAGATCGTCGTACATTCAACTTTTATTATTTGTTTTTCTTTTTAAGGGTATAAAGTTTGCCAGTCTGGTGGGGGTGACAGTTTTGGGTTAGGTTACGTTGTGTTTATTACATAGGTTAGAGTATGAAATTTTATCGTACATAAGTGTTATATAATCGGGTATATAGTGGTGGATATCTGAGCAATCAAGCCGAGATATTGCAAAGCACGCGCATAAGTATTACCATTTTTCCTCGTAAAAATTCCAGCTATTTCTGCAAAAAAAATTACGTTTCCCAGACGTCAAGCGCTCTAAGTGACCGTTCAAATATTTCCACGCGGCGGCTTACGTGTTCCGACTCCCAGAAGCGAAATTAGATAAACAAATAGCTCTATTCACACACACACACACGATGGATCATCTCGCGCAGACAATCTAATCGCAACCGCGCGCTATCCATATATATAATCACGCCACCGATTATGACACCGATAAATTCAATTAAGTTTTTTTTTTTTTTTTTTTGCAGCGCGAATAAAGAGGTGACACGTCGCGTGGATTTTCCGGTTACGGATAAAAGTCATATCGTTAACAGCGCACTTGCACAAGTTATTTATACAGTTACGCGCGATGAGTGTCGTTGGCAATTAAAAAAAGATTATGGTAACGCGCGTTTCTTTGCATGAGAAATGGCATCGTATACGTGCACTTTTATCCCCATATTTAATGCGCGTTGCGTTTTTGTTCCGATAAAAATAGGAAGGATCAAGGCACTAATTAAAAAATCGTAAAACCCAAGTGTATATAAATACACCGGAGAATCGTTAAACAAACAAAAACTCTTTCTTAACCATATAGCCATACTTACACGTAAAGAGTCTCGGACTACGTATTTGTACACAAGGGGGTAATAAACTTGTAAATTAAGCTATAAAACTATTTTTATTGACGTACAATTTCAGCGCAATTAATGCCGAAGCAGTGACACACTTTCGCAGCGTTATTACACCGCGCGAGCTTAAGACAGAAAAAAAAAACGTAACATCGAACCACAATCCTTCAAAAGAAAAAAAAAAGAAGGAATCGATGATTATTTTTAGAGCCTGGAAGACAATGGAATTTTCTGCGCGTACGCGTGCGCAGAAAAAAGAATCCGAGAAAAACCACCGATTTCCTCTCGCGAGGCCGAGAAAACCGGATTTTCACTGTCGCGAAGTTGACTCTGATTCACCGCGCGCGGCGGCGTTTATTTACGGCCGATTAAAATCGCAGATTTATCGCCGATTAAAGAGCCGAGTGATTAATCGCTCATTGTCGTCCCCCTCCTATCCCGCGGCCTTTAATGAAAATCGTTTATCGGCCGATTGTTTCAGGAGAAGGAGAAAGGAGAGGCGCATTGCGTGAGCGCCGATAAATTGGGTTATTGGCTCTTTGGCGTATATATATAACATTGCTTTTTGCCCGACGATCGACGAAAGCGAGTCGCTTTTTGCGTATTTATGTGTGAGTGTGTAATATATCCGAGATCGTCGTCTTTAATTTAATTGATCGGCCGATTTAAGAGCGCATTTTCGTAATGAGATCAATTAACTCGACTTGAGAAGAAAGTATATAGATACACGCGCTTTTTTGCGAGATCCACGCGCAGCTGTAGGTATATTTATATACTTACAATTTCAAATTAGTTTTGAAACGCAGTCTCGCACGCTAGCGGCGGGAGAATTAACATTTCAAATCGTGCTCGCTCGCACTGGCTATCATTTTCTGATTTGTCTGCCATTCCGCGGATCGCGATTAGCATTTTAAATCGGCCCCGAGGACGTGTGCTGACCATTTGCAAGTGTAATCGCGCGCTCGCAGGAAATCGTGAAAATAACTTTCATCGGTTATACGCGAGAGAGGTGACGCGCATCGCAACTCGGTTATTAATAATATTTTGTGCGAGACAGTTAGCTTGTGGGATAGAGAGCAGGAGGTGTTGTTTGCTTTAACGGTATAATGATGCACACGCGCTCCGGGAATTTTTATGCACTGGTTGTTAGCGATTCGCGCATTGTTCGCATGAGATCGCAATATTTTTATATAGCGGAACGTAATTGTGATGATGATAAAATCGTTGCGAGTCGTTAATAGAACGTAAATTCAAAATTTTGAATTTTAAATTTTTGAACACAGTCTTTTCTACAAATACCCGTTAAAGTACAAATACACATATTTCTAATTGAATTTAAAATTATTCTTAATTATAATACACCGCTATTTCAAGAATTACAAACACAAAAATAATATACACTAACGTTATCAAAAACCACTCGAAAAAGCGGCGTGAAAATTCAAAAATACCGTTGCAAATCAATCAGCATACCGGCAACCAACCCTACCACTTCTCTCGACATGTAAAGTACGACGATCCGACACAATTCCAACCCCCGCCCTCTAAGAAAGAAAAAAAAGGAAGGATCCTGCTCCGACAAAAGGAACACACGCGAGCCATAAGTACGGGGGCAAAAAGTCGGGTAAAAGAAAAGAAGCCTGCGCGCGCGAGAAAAGGACGAGGCCGGCTGCGGCGGCAAGGCCTTTTTTGGCGATACGACTATACTCGCGCGCACGCCTGTCTCCGGACCGGATTTTTCAGAAACCCGTCTAACCTGTCCCGCGAGAGTCGCTCCCCCCGACTCGTAAATACCGAGACAGGTCTCTCTCTCTCCCTCGTGTGTGCCGTTTCTCCGGTTATACACACACACGCACAGCGCGCGCTGAATCGATTATAAGGCGGTCGGGTTTCTTCATTAGCGCGGGATCCGTTCTCGCTTTTTTCCGGTTTTTCTCTCTCTCTATCCCACGGGCGGGAGGAGGAGTAACGTAAGGGAACGCGTGTTCAATTTGTACGATACGAATCGTTCTTATTTTTTTTTTCTATTTGGTTCGACAGTAATATAAGGGTTATGTTGTGGATTATTGACACGAGTAGTTGATTAATTTTGACGTGAATTTATGCGTTACGATAATAATAGTTAGGTTCCGTAGTTCAGACCTCTCACAAGTTTTCTCTCATGAAACATTGATGAATTACCGAACCATCGAGTCAATAATCGATGTAACTGCTTTCGTTTTCAGCGTGTGCATATACTATGAGGTTATCCCGCGCCATCTCTTTTCGCCACTAATTACAATTCCACCGTTTAACATTCATAACCTAAATAAACACACTTTGATGAAAATTATTATCGGAAAACTGACCACAGCGAAACGAGAGCAGAATGCCATGAGAACCGGTCGGAAAGAGACGAGACACACGTCGCTCGCGAGTGGCCTTCGACTCTCTTTCACCAGGCGATTAACCTTCTCTCTCTCTCTCCGATGTGGGGAGAATTGTCCCGTCATCTGCGATTTTAACCCGATAACATGTGACATTTTTGTGGTTTACAGGTTAGTTTACGGCTATTTACCGGTAAAAATAAAACCGCGCGCACTTACCAAACATTAAAATGAAATTGATACCCCCCTAACCTCAAAAACTTCCCTGCAGCATCCACTTAACGCGCACGTTTGCAGCTGGACAAAGGGCACGCCCTCACGCATTTACATATCACACATACGCACACACAGAGACATTTCGGTGTGCGACCCTCGTCGTCACCCTCCTACGCACGCGTATATACTATACTGCACGGGATCGCTTTGGCAATACAAATGAACTTTCCCCGCGCGCGCTTTGTCTCCGTCCGGTTCGCTGAGTCATTTCTATCCTTTCTCACTCTGTGTGTACACCGGGACAGAGAGAAAGAGAGAGATAGATACGTCATCCTCTTATCGCGGCTGAGTTCTTTTTTTTTTTGTTCTGTGGCAAGCGACGGGTTTACGGTTTACATTAATCACGCGGAGAGAGAGATTTTTTTTTAAATGTCCCGGCAATTTGTTGATTGCCAATTAGAAGCAGTGCTTCAGTAGGGGTAGGTATAACGGTTTGCTCCGAATAAATATATACAACTAGTCGTGTGTTCCGACCTTATATACAACGCGCGCGCGCGTGTCTGCTAATGCGAGAGCTAGGAATTTTACATACAAATGAATCGCTCTCCTTATCTCTCTCTATAATTAAGATTCAACCACTATCGGAGCTCCTCTAATTAATTGCGCTCTCGAAGCCTTAGCTACTTACGTGCTTGACCAACCGACAACAATCGTTCTTTCACACACACGTGGAAGAATTTTCCTAACGTGAGAACGACGCTCTTGAAAAGAAAGGCGCGAAGGAATAGGAGAAAAAAACTGAAGCGTATAGGTACGCGAGTGCAAAAAGAAATTACACAAGAACGGCAACGAGCGAGTGAGATTAGCATGATAAACGCGAGCAGTGTTGTACGAGGCGTGTTTTATTGTTTGGCAAGAGCGGACATACACGATGATTCAACGAAAGTTTGCACACACGCACGTATTATTTTATTTTATTTGCTCATTGTGTGTCTGTATAAGAGCAGATCAGTGATTTATCGGGGCGACGCCAAGGTCGAGCTTTTGTATACCCTTCTCTCTCTCTCTCTCTTGTGACTTGAACACAATAAATAAATATCTATCTATCTATCTCTTCGAAATTTAGGGTGACCTTAAACTCGTCGATATAAATATACCTATCGATGGATTATAAATTAAGAGTTTCCAACCTCGTTCCTCTAAAAAAAAATCAATAGCTCTCTACATCCGATCTCTAACCTAACCTACACTAATCCCATTACCGCACATCACAGCGAGAGTTCAAATCCCCGAAAAACCAAACAAACCTAATATCTCTCTCTTGCCTCTCCTACACAGCTTGGCTCGCGCGCACGCTTTCATTGCCTTACGTCACCTTAGAAACTCGCTTGTAGGCGCAGGTGCAGAAAGCGTAGGAATGCGAGCGGCGTTAATTTGCCTCGCGTGACGACGACGACTAGCAAGAAGAAGAAGAAGCCGCTGTGTGACGCCAGTCTCGTTATCGTCCACTCTGCTGATTCACGCTTATGATACGTATATATAGAGAGCTATAGTGAGTTCAGGAGTTTGTCAAAAAACGTTGTGCATAACCTCAAAGTATACATATACGTGCTCCTTCTTCGAATCCGTACCGACTAATCATGTTACATTTGCACGTAATAACCTTGAAGAGACCTAAAAAGTCATCTCCATTACACAATTATCATTGTTAACTTCGTTCGCGCTGCCGCTGCGCTGCACTTATTCAACTTATGCAGGAATTTTCAACGCGACTCTCGTTCTCGGAATTCTCTCTTTTTCCCATTCCCTCGCAGCGCCGCTGTTCGCCTCGCGTGTCTGCGCGCGTTTTCCTCGAGGCGAATAAAAAGTCAATTTATTTCTGTACACGAGCGAACGCACGCGCGTCAATTTCCTTTTAAAAACAAGCGCATTAAGAAAACTGCGCAGACACACGTATATAGAGACGTATACACATGTGTATCTCTCTCTCGCCTTTTAAAGCTCTCGCGCGCCGCTGTCGACGACTTATGAGAGAGGGTGCGAGAGAGAGAGAAAAAGGCGAGCGATATATATAATTGTGCAAATTAAATCGATGAGGAATGCGTTCTCGCGCTCGGGAGCGTGTTTATCTCGCTTGTGGAATCCGCTTTTTTATCGGTGCGCCATCCAGCGGCGACGGTCGAGGTCACCCGTTCCTCTCACACTCGCGCGCACGCTAGTCGTTATTTATTATTCATCCAACGCTTTTTTTTTACTTTTTTTTTCTCCTCCTGCCTGTCTTCTCTCTTTCTCATTCTTCCACGAAAGTTATCGACCGATTGAGTCACACACAACGCCGGGCGAGGCTTCTCATTCTTTTAATTTCTTTTTTTCTTCTTCCTCTCCCGCAGGCGACACTCGATACTACACGCACGCAGCGCTTCTTCCTGCGTATACGGTTTTTCGAGGATTGTGTAATTCGAGGAGCTGAGCGTGCGAGTGCCTGTCTCCCTTATGCACGCGAGGGGATAACTGATTCTTAATCGGTTATTGAATAAATGCCGAGGTGGCTTCTTTTTTTCGTTTCGTTGAGTCTCTCTGATGAGTCGGCATTAAAAAGCCATTAAAGTCGTCGTCGGGCGTCTCTATATTGAAAAATGTATTGAGCGTGTCTTTTTATTGCCCCCACGGTTGAAGTAAACGCGTAGATTGCACGGTATACGCGCGGCCGCGACGCTAATACACCACAGAGTCAAGCTATAATTTAAGCTCTTTTCAGAAAAACAAGAAATCTATCAGGAAATTGAATAACAATTACAACCATAAATAACATTACGCTAGTTCCTTTTTCCCCTGGTACAGAAAACCTCAATACTATCACACAGAAAAAGGCGCACCTATCGATACATTTCGTTTAGCTCTAATCCAACTCCACGTAATAATCTATAGCTATGTAAGCCCACACAGCGCCGCGCCATATCGATTTCCCTCGTCGTTTTTCCTTCGATCGACTTTCTCTCTCTCTTTCGTTCCCCTCGACGTACACGTCATTACACGAGCGTGCAAGCGAGCGAGCAACGTAACGGAGGCGAGTATAGCGCGCGCGGAAAGGTCAATTACCAAGCGCCGACTGCAATTGTGTGCGGGTATGTAGCGCAGGTTCTTTTATTACGCAGAGAGTGAGGGAGGGGGACGTCACGGGAGAGATTATACGCGCGCTGCATTTCCAAGTGGAGCTGTGTGTATATATGTGGCCTTGTTTGAAAAGTCTTACGCGTCTTGTATTAGCTTGTTTTTGTCAATAGATGGGACGATAAATTTTCGTTTTTATGGGTGGATGAATAAAATTGATTATGTGGATGATAATTGAAGAGTTCTGAAAGAGTTTGTAAAGATGTTTTTCTTTGTTTTTTCATTTAACAACAACATAATTTTGAATAATACTTTTTTGAAACGTTTTGACGCTTCTCTTTGTATTATTTCGACAAAAATAATCAAATACAACATGAAAGGCAATGTGCACAATCGCGGAGATTAGCATTTTATCCGTTATGAATAGAGCAAAAACACTAAAGCATTTTTCTCAAAACAAGCTTATTATCTGCATAAAATATGCAAGCGAGCGCGCATCAACACGCGAATGGAAACATATTTCACGCAGCCGTCAGGAACTTTTCCTGCTTCTCTTCTTCTCCTCCTCGCCGGTCTAAAAATACACAGCACAGCGATTGCACTCTTGTTGCGGAATACTCGTCGTCGAAACTGTCACAAACAGAGAGCGGCCATCGAAGACGACTGCGGATGAAGTAACCCCCCGAGTTCCTTAAACTCCGCTGCCGCTGCGTTTTGCAATGTTCATACACGCACACATATATGGGAGCGATAAGAGGCGCGCGATCGTGGATTTACATATACATACTGCGAGCGTTTATTACTCGATAGCATCGGACAAGAGTCGAGCGATAAGATAAGATTAATCGAGCAAGAGAGAAAGAGAAGTGTCGTTCTTTTCCACTTGAAAATAGGTTACGCGCGAAAACGTTCGAGGCTGAGTCACGCAGCGCCAGTTATGCTAATTCGATTGGATCTTTATTTGTTTTGAGAGGCAGATAGCGATCAACAAAACAAGAAGAAGATGACGATGATTGTTTTATATTTTTTTAGACGATACAGGTTACTTTTTTTGTCTATAATGTTATTTATTGGAGATGTGTGGTAAGCGTCGTTACTGGCGTAAAGAGTTGAGTGACACCAGTGGTTTGCGTCATGTTTATAATCTCAAAGAAATTCTTTCAAACATATAGAAAAAAAAACTACACCGTATAATCACTGGAAATCGATGTAAACACTGAAAGTCACTTAAAAAACATAGAACTGTTTTTTTCCCCCCACGAAAACGATAATCACTAGTCACTTATACATTCTTAACTCGCCATATTTATTGACGATCGTAAGCTCTTTAATAATTTTTTTTTCCTAAAAACGATTATACTACTAATCTCGCTTCTCTCACCGCCAGTGACTTATTCTCCGCGTTTTTATCATTACACAACGCGTCGAAAAACCAAACCTAACCTCCTCTCCTTCTATTACCGAGAAAAAAAAGCCCGTTAAACCCGGCGCGCGGCGCAAAAAAAAAGTAAAGGAACGAGCGAGCGAACCTTCTTCTTCTTCTCCAGAGAGTCGTTCCGCTATTTATAATCGCCGCGGGCCGCTGCCGCCGGCCGTAAATACCGTAAGCCCCCACACTTTCCGTCTTTCTCTATAGCTCGCTTCGCACGCACGCCTTTGTGCGCCGAGAGAGTCGCAATTTCCTTCGCGGATGCGCCGAGTTTTTGCCGTAAGTACAGAGTGAGCAGCTCTAGTTTAGACGGTCGAATATTGTGATTTTTGAGGTTAGGAGAGTAGTCGCGGTAGTTTTGTTTATTGTGTCACAAGAATTATTGGCCTAAAGGGAGCTTTTGTACTATCATTGTACCTTTAAGCTAACAAACTCTCTTGAACTATAATTGGATTAAATATTTTATTTAGGTTAGTAGAGTTACGAAACGGCTTTTGTTTTGGTGGATAAACATTTTAGGAAACGCTTAATATTCACGATTACTCAACACTTGAGTGTTCTTTCATTAATACAGGCTAAGAAGGTACGTTAATATTTTCAATGCGCGTATATATATATATCCTTATATCTCCAACACGCGTGTAAGTGCAGGTATACATACACTAATTAAAAAATTACGGGAACCTCTTACGCTCGAGGCTTTCAAAGCCTATACTTTAGAGAGAGAGAGAGAGAGAATGCATTATCATCGTATATTCAGGTTAATATTTTTCGAAGCCTATAGACATATCGCTCTCTCGCGTTCCATAACGAATTATTTCGCGACTGTTTTTTTTTACGTTACATAAAGTTTCTATTTTCAGTACATACGGCTCTATAGCCCCGCGCGTACAATATTAACGCTCGTAACCGTATACACACTCCCCTGCAGGCGCTTACCTACATACGCTCATGAACTGTTCCGTTATACTCGAAATAAATATCATCATCAATATATATACACTTAATCCTCGCTCTCTCCCGAACGAAATCAAACAGCAGCGGTTACGTAAACAACAAACGTTGATTTTCACGAATCCGAGAAAAAAACTTTCTCCACGGCGTCACATATAGGCGGTACGTAACATACTTTGACGCACGTCGTACCTATATACGAGCGGAAAACTTTTGCATAATGTCTAGCCGCCGTCGACGTCGTAGCTCCCCTTCACCCCCTTTCTCCTCGAGCCAAGTGGCCGAGTCGCGCGACGACGCGAGCTGACCTAGAATGAACGGCGCTCGGATAGGAAGAGGACACACACACACGCACGAGCCTTTTGTGCATTGTGGAACACGCGACTCTTTATGTTATAAGACGATCAAGAGAATATATAAATTTATTATTTGTTTACGCGTCGAGGATATATATATACATTTCTTATCTTTAAAAATATTTCTACTTATTTGCGCGATCGCACGCGTATATATGCTTATGAAAGCGGACGGGAAAAAAAGAAGCGAGTTCCACATTCGCTATCGCGGATGAGACAGAGCCGTTCCTTCATATTTCCACCGAGTCAGCACAGAAAGAGAGATATATATTCTTCTTCGGACGAGAGCGAGCGCGAATGACGCAACTGTATACTTGGCGATTTTACGAGCGTCGATAAATCCGTTTCAAAATCCTGCATCTAATCGCTCGCTCGCGGTTCTTGGAATTTGCCGAGTGTTTGTACCACACGGCAGATAACAGATATAAGCTCGTAATCGTCGATTCCTGTGTGTGCACGTACGCGTGTGTATATGTATGTTAATTGGGTAGGAGGGATCAGTGTCAGAGTGTCGAAGAATTTGTCGCTGCGATTATACATATATATATAAATGTATCAGTGACATTGTTTCAGGAAGTGACTGCTACGTCGTGTTATAAGTAAACCGCGATAAGTGGCGATTTTTAGCGTTTTTACGCGCAAATTTAACGTTTACGATGGAAATCTTATCTTGGTGAAAAGTTTAATATACCAGCGCGTTTTTTTGTATACATCAAGATAACGCCAAAAGTTATCATTGTGCCAACTCTCGGCTAATTAATGATTCAAATCGTCTAATTAACGACAGCACGTCTCAATATCATTAATCACGAAATAATCTCACACCATAACTCATCACATTCACATCTGTGTGTGTCCCGCCGTGTAACACAAGAGGGCGAAAAACTGTGCTCGCGAGGCAAATTGGCGCCGGCAATTTTCTCTTCCCCGTATATATATATATACACGTAGCGGCGGTGGCGTAGCCGGGGAATTCGGCGCGATCGATAAATCCAGGGGTCGGCAGCCGCCGCCGCCGTCGGCAGCGCGTCGACCCCGCGCGTAAAAAAGGGACGCTGAGGGGGACGCGCTAACGTAAGCTCATCTGTTTCCGATAGATAAATAAGACGGAGGGCGCGGTAGCGGTATCGGGAAATGAAAAGTAAGTAATGCACGCGTGTGTGTGTGTTGTGTTGTGAGAAATGAAAGTGATGCGAGGGCTTTTATTAATCTATATAATATATTTCCTGTTGCAGTAGAAAGATTGTTTATATTTGGCAGTTAAAAAAAAAGCATTAACGTATCTCATCTTATCTATATTTGTATTCATATATTAATATCAGAGTTCGCTCGACCAATATAATATTCATTGCATTTATCGGTAAATATTTCCATCATCCCATATACATATATACCCCCTGTGTGATTGATCGCAACGACGACCTTTTCAGAGCACCGCACAATTTCCGTCTAATCCTTGACAAAGCTTTGTATATACACCGCCCACGCGCGTCGAATTGAAAAACATGGAAGGAGATTATGCAGGAGATGAAGATGAAAGCCCATAGGGGACGGGTGTGCCGTAATTATATACGCGCGCGTAATGGCCGCGAGGCACGCGTAAATGGCCGCCCGGGAAGAGTTTCTTTTTCGCGACTGTGATGTATATTGTGGAACTTTCTATTATCACTTTCGTTTAGAATCGAAACCCGCGCCTGTGTAATTACGATAATGATGATTCTTCGTGTTTTTAAAATAGCATTGTAACAACGTTGCTATTAACTTGTTAAAAGGTTCTAAAATTAACCGAACCGCGCGCAATAACGTTACAAACTTGTCGTGTCCGCCGAATTCAGGAAAACACACGCACGACGATTAAAAAACCGACGACGATGGCTGCCAATAGCTTCCGAGAAAAGTATTTTTCCGTCTCCCGCGGCGTCTCGCGGCGCTTTTGCTGGAGCTATGCCAGACGCGCGCGTTTCCGCAAAATTTAGGAGACCGCGGGAATCCCGTTGCGTCACGAGTTTATATACATACACGCGGCGCGGAAGCCGAAGATCGATTGGGGTTCCGAGGAAAATTCTGGGAATTCGAAACAATGCGGTGTTTGTGTTGTGACGACCAGCAAGTATATACGTACAGGCCTATTAACTTTTATTGCGTTATTAGCCGCTTCGGGCCTTAAAAGTGACAAATTAAAGGCCTAATCACACACGTCAAACCGAGACTTTCTCCGTTACGTAACAGCGACTCTATCTCCCACACTATATATCAAACAACGAAAAATCTCATCAGAGGTATAAAGCTCTGACCTTATCCTCTCCCCGAGACCTCGATTTCGAAAATCGCGCGCGCACCAAGTTCCTTGACCTCTCTCCACGCCTCGTTGCGTCATTCTTCGCACGCTCGCGGAAATAGTCAAATTGGCTTCCAGCGCGCGTTGACGCAGCGTGGAGATTGAAACCGCGTGCCTGAGGAGAATTGAACGTCGTCGTGTATAACGTGGCAAGACTGCGCGACACACTGGCGGTTGAGAGGACGTATTTTTAGAGCGTAATGAGCGATGGGGTTTCCGAGTATTGCATTGTTGTTCGAAAGGTAGCTAAGAGCTTTTGTTTTTCTATGCTAAAAAAGAAAAGAGAGAAAGAAAGGAAAAAAGAGTGCTTATATACAGGTTTTAATTAAATCAAAGCTCTAAATCATCGACGAGTTGCCTCGTGAATAAATTACTGGTATCGCGCGACACTTTTAAAAATACGAAACGCCACAGCGTGTAATAAAAATAGATAATCAATTCCCGCGCGCAACGTCGGAAAAAGAAAAGCAGCAGCGAGACGTGGGTTCTCTCTCCACCGCCCCCCTCGTAATGTGACCTTTGCACACGAAACGTCATGTGGAGCGATAACTCGATAGCCGCGCGTGTGTAAAAATAGCCTCGGCGGTATAACAAAAAGGAAAGCGCAGCGGAGAGACGCAGACGATGGCTTAATCGCCATAACGCTTGGCTAATTTCCTTCCTATATAATATAACGACATGTACATGCGCGAGAGCGTGTAATAAATGTGTTAAAAAAGTATTTGTTTTTGATAATGTGCGAGAATTGATGACTTTTAGTTACTTTTCTATCAAGTTCTAGACATTCTGTCACCTTCTTAACTTTTACCCAGTACTTAATTAACTTATTTTTAACTTACGCGTAACTCACACAGTCAACTATATATCCACGACAAATACTTGAAATTCACTTGTCGGTCGAGCTTACGTCGAACCCACTTTACACGTCTCTCGCAACAACAATCCGATAAATATAATTCGTGCACGCGCCCGAAGTTGCGCAACTACACGATGATGACGAGACAACGCCCTCGACCTTGACTCTCTCTCTTTCTCTCTCTCTTTCTAGTGTCTTTAATGTAATCAAAGAGGGTGAAGGGTCGCGAATTTTCGAGATGCCTGGAATTTTCAAATCGCTCTCTCTCTCTCTCTCTGTATTTATGGGCGAAGGTTAAATTTATAACGATATTATCGAGTTATTTTTGTAATTTATATTTCGCGGTGTGGGTATATTATTAACGCGTCCCGGTCTTTTTTACAATCGAACGAGCGATTTAAAAGAATTATCAATTCAGTGTGCATGTGATTCAAGGCTGTTGTTTATTGGAAACTCTCCGCGGCGAGGCACGTATTTATCGAGAGGAAAAAAAAGGTAAATAACAATTTTCACGCGTCTTTGTTGTTATTGTGGAAACTGCATTGTGTTGTCAACATATAGCCGCGCGTAACTTATAAATAAAATACTCAAAAAACGAGAATATCGAACGATGTTTGTTAACGACTTTTACAGCCGTTTAATCATTCTCTTTTTTTCTTCTTCTTTTTNNNAAAAGCACTAAAACTAGTTTAATGCCTCGTAATTAGATATTTATCGAGCGAACGCGAGAGACGCATAAAAAATACATTTTAATAATTGATAGCGCACGCGCGGGTCAGGTCGATTCATTGCGCGGCAGTTTTAACGATTCGATCAGAGAGATTCCGGGAAGCGTGACTTCCTCCTATGAATTATGCACGAAAGAAGAAAAAGGAATCTCGAAGACAAATGGAAATGTCGAATCGAACAGGATGTGTTTTTCTATAAAACTTTAGCTAAACTACAAAGTACATAACGAAAAAGTTATAACATACCGAGGGCACGCGTCACAATACGGGGTTGGAAAAACAAAGGAAAAGGCCGAAAACAAAGCGCTTTGTACATAACGAGCACACGAAAATTGAATTATTAAACCGACGAGAGGCGCGTGTGTGTGCACGAGGCAACGGCGCGTCGAACTTTAATTGGATCAGCGTCGTCGTCGAAACTTTTCTCTTATACACGTGCGCTCTCTCGACGTTTTATCGTATACACGGTCGTCCTCGCGTACCTTTACGTCGGGGCTATTGTTGTGTGCGTGTGTATCGGGTATAGTTCGACGCGCTCGCGTATACATGTATAATTCACCCATTCAGCGCAGTGCATGTTGCAAGTCTCTCGAAAGTTTCGTTGGAAATAGTTTTGACTATAGTTAGGGAAGTTTCGCGTTTGCGGAGGTTAATAGCGGCTCTCTGTGTATTATTAATTGGTTATGTTTTTCTTTTCGCGTGTGTTTTCATCTCGCGCTGTGAATATTTATGAACAACGCGGCTCGCCTTTAACGAATGTTTTACATATTAATTTTTGTTATATACCGCGCGCAAAATTTCGTCATTTCGCGTTATACGCTCCGATTACATATCCACCGCGAAGAACCACAAAAGAAACTACGTTACTCTACACCGTGACGTAACAATAAAAATTTCCGCCTTTTCATTACCATCCACATCGCAGCTTAATTTCCCTTTCATATTGCAGTGCATATATGCAGTTGTAAAAGAACAAGGTTAACGATCGTGATGTCTTCGTACGGAGAGAGAGAGAGAAGCTATCACGCACGCGCGCGCAGGTTAGTAGGATTAGCGAGTTGATTAATGGGGCCGTCGCGGTGAGATTGGAGGAAAATCGTCTACACGCGGTTTGCGGCCAGAGAGAGAGAAAGTTATATTCAAGTACACGCACGGAAAAGTCGTATTTGATTGGGCTCTCTTTCGAACGAGATTGAAGTGTGCGTAAATCGCGTGCATTAACTGCTTTAATTACAGAACGACGAGTGATGCCATTAAACTGTAATTTCGACTTGTCTCTTGTAGAACACAAGTTTTATTTAGACCACGCGGTGTTGTTGCATTTATACACACACAGCTACATATTAAACCCACAGGTAGCACTTCCGACACACCAATGTTTTTTTCATCAATGGCAAAAATAAAGTAATTTTTAAGCGCGCGAAGAGTTTCAATTACGAGAAACTGCTATGCGTTTCTTCTGCCGCTACTCTCGCATATTAATGGGCAATATATATATATCCAACGGTAGGAGGGAGAGCGGATTGCGCAAGCTAAAACCGGCGGCGACCACTCGTCTCTTTCTATATTGACCCAGATCGCGCGCTCGAGACCGGCTCTCTCGCTCGCTCTTCTCGGCAGCGCGCGGTGACTTTTTTTTTCTTCATTCGTCGTCTATCTAGTATAGCGAGTTCTGATTCATTGGCCGTTTAAGAGCACGCGGCGGCTCGTGTTTTTTTTCCGCGTTGGTGGGAAACGAGGCAACTGCGCGCGCGCTGCTTGCAGCTGGTGTCTTAAAAGCGACATAAAACTGCGGCTGTTTTTTTTTTTGTTGCAACGATTGTCGCTGTTTAGGAGGACCGAAATAATTTATAGAGTTACAATAAACGAGACAAACTTTCGCCACGCGAGCAGCGCCGCGGTAAATTAAAGAATAATCCCGGGGAGAGAGAGGGAACAGAAATCGTTTTACGGGCCATTTGAGGAAAAGTAGGGGGAGCAGCAGCACAGCCGAAATGCCAATTTAAAAAGTCGAGCGCGCGCCTCGGCAGAAAAGAATAGATTGAGATAAAGCAAAAGGGAGCGAGAGAGGAGAGGATATTTGCGGTTGTGATTCACAGCGGGAGAGTCTCTTTTTATCTTCGTGCCTGGCGGAACACCGAGGAGAAGAAGAAACGCGCGCAGAAAAATAACCAAGGAAGAGAGATAGACAATGAGAGTGCGATTTATCTCACTCCCAGAGAGAGATTACAATAAATACAATGGTTACACGTTTTGCAGGCACAAGCGCGAGCTCTGAATTCAAAAGCGAGCGATTTTTCCTCCACCTC
>JAPYZO010013614.1:0-10726 GCA_030522905.1 Torymus flavipes
CTTTTCCTATATACAAAAGAACTCGCTAAATGTATTCCATGTAAGGGACAATGTAGATAAGCGCCGCGCTGTGCGTTCCAGCGTTCCGGTCGTGTCGTTACTTCTATGTTCTAGCAATAGAATATAGGAATGGGACGGCGCAGCCACAGGATGCGAAGCGAAAGCAATGGCGATCGGTTATCGATGATTGCAGGGACCTGTTTTTTTTTCTTTCCATTTAGTTTTGGAAGTTTAAGAAAAATATCGCTCTGATTCTACAACGTATCAGAGATTTTTCCTCAAAATTAAATAAAAAAAAAACGGGTACTAGCAAATAACAATAGCCATTTACGGAGGGCGTGGAGGGGGGTTCTGGCATCGCCTTATTCAATAAGAAAATTTGTTATTCTTGTTTTATTGTATTTTCTAATTTAGATTCTATACGATTTGGTCATATTATAACAGTTTTCATACGATTTATGTTGTCATATCTCAAATTATATCAATTAAAAACATTAATTATATTAAATTTTAGTTGAAAGTATACTTAGTAGAAATCAAGTTAAAATTTGTTCAATTTTATAATATACTTAAAGTCAGTTTTGGAAACTGACAAAGAAATTGATAAACCATTTGGGTGACCTGATAAACACAGTATTTGAGGTGAATATAGTGCTCTTCAGTATTTCCTGTTATACCTGCTTCAGGAGTTTTCGTACCCTTTGATTACAAATGAATCCATTAAAATGTCTAATAAATATAATACATTCAGCTCCTGACCATCAAATACAATTATGGAAAAAAGTTTTTAGAAAGTCAAGAGTATTTTCTTCTTTTTAAAAACTACTTACTAAATTAGTTACTGAAATTCAAACTTTAATAACACGCATACTAACACAATTATAGCCATTTCAGTATGTATCTTATTACCAATATAAAATAGAATTGAGAAAACAATTTAGTATTTTTGGCGAATCAATATTTACTTTTAATTTAACAAAATTAATTGAAGTAGTACATATCGGTAATTAAAATATTACTAAAAAGAAAAAAAGACAAATGAAACGAATTATAAATACCTAACAGAAAAAAAAGTATAATGCAAAAAAATGTATACAGTAAATTCTTACTCTTAAGGTTTTGACTATTTTTGATAAGTGCAAATAACAACAAAGCAATGTAATAAAACAGTAATCTATTTACGATTGAAATTAAAATTACAGTTCATATGATGATAATTATCAGCAAATTGACGTTTCATCTTGCTCCGATTAAACCAACCGCACTCGCAACAGGATGGTCCCTGAAACCCCACAAACGCCTCCTCGTCGATACTTCGCGAGCCCATACGTGCGTGCGCGGCTCGCCATTCTGCTTCTTCCCAACCCCCCGTGAAACAAGGTGAAAAGTACGAAACGATAATCTATATCTTTTACGTTTAGCAGAGAATATCTGTTAGTGTCCTTTATCATTATTTTTGTTTTCTTCGTGGTTTTTACACCTCGTTCTTTGACATAATCTCATTCAGTTACGCACAATATCAGAAGACTTAATTTTGGCTTCGATAAAATGTAACATTCGAAAAAAATTAATTAGAAATTACGTTGCATAATATGATTCCATGCTTCGAATCTGGCCTCGCACTGAACGCAGTATCAAATGCTTATTAGTTTAATTATAAATTACAAAGTTATAACGGTTACGAATATATAAAGTATATATGTATATAAAAATGCGAGCTTTTTTCTTTTTGTTTTGCAAAAATTTCACGACTCTCCTCACCTCGTGTGGTGTACAGCATTAAACGAAAGATAAGCAATCTTAAAATGGAAAATGCATTGTTGTTCTGCGGAATTGCAAGATAAAAAATAAGAGTAAGAAATAAACATTATACATCGATATCGTGTCGCATAATGGAAGCTTAACAGGTAAATATTCTTCCTTGCAGTCATACAACAAGCAACCATCTCCGCTTTCATCCACACGCCACGAGCTATTCAAGATTAAAAAGAAAGCCCTCAAGAGGGCTTTTCGATTAACATCATTAATGACTATTTTTTTTCTCTTACAATCACTTATCTTTTAAATGTTCGAGATTTATATATAAATACATTAATGTAGTCTCGTTTTTAAGGGTCAACGATCAAAGCCTACGTTGATTTTTGTTTCTTTTTTTAAAGTATCCGAAGAAAAAAGTCCCAAAAGTTTCGGTGTATTCATTAAGATTACAGTCTTCGTCATTCTGTTGTTTTGGACGGACCGTTCGTTATAATTTTTTGTTTGTTTCAAGCAGAAATCTCGCATACACCATTTGAAACAGAATCGTTATTACACGTATACTCCATGATCACCAAATGAAGACGATTAGACATCGTTTAAAAAAAGTTACTTTATTAGCATATATATGTATATATATCTATAATCGATGACAATCTTACATGAACGCGTTTTCGAAAATTTACATAGCAGTCAATGGAAAAAAGTAAAACCAAAAAAAGATGAAGAAAACGCTTCGCGACTATTCAGTTTGCCGCGCCGAAGCGTCTTACACCCTCACACATTTCCTCATCTATAAAATATAAATTCATGTAGTAGGCCGTACCCTTAAAAGAAGACAGTTTTAGAGAGAAAGCACGTACTGGCCCAGCAAACAGGTAGTAACCGGCTTTCGAGTCCGTGTGCGCGCACGACTCCACACCCCAACATATCATCATTTATTATTATAATTACACATAATTCGATTACGAGTGCGCTTGCTGGGTCGATTACAGGATTAATAATGCCAAAGTCGAAGTTTGGCCAATCGCGTTTTTTCCGCCTCGCCCCGCCGATCTCGAGTTTCAAACAAATGTACAGTGTCTCTTATATACGACGAGTTTCGAGATAGGGGCAGCTACGAGCACCGAGAGCGAAACCGCTGCTGCGAAAAATCGATTGCTAGCGCGTTTTCATAAATACCGATTAACCGGTTTTTCGCTAGACTCCGGTTTCTCTGTTTTCTCATTTTTTCTCTTTAAATACAACGAGCTACACGTTAAAAATCCTCAGAATGACATTGAAATCATCGAAAAAGTTTTTCATTATTTTGCTTGTAGGAATGAAATGCTTTGCACTCTCAGTTTTCGTTTTCGTATAAAAAATAAATAAGTTTGAATCAATAGTCGTAATGTCGTTAATTGCTTTAAAAATACACGTGTGTAGATCAAACGAATTTACAGTGACGTACAAAAATTCACGACCCTCTCTCTTATCATTTTCCTGCGTCAGTTTTGCTCCGGGTTCCCTTCCCCCGCGCGAGTAACGCGTTTCTTACTGCCCTTCGGTGAAATAGAGGCAGTTTTCGAAGCTATTCTTAAAAACTGCACTTATTTATTGCATACTAAGACGATTAGACACCTAGATCGCTGTTTTTTCATTTCTCATTACATTTTTAAAAATTAATACCAAGTACCAACGTTTGCAAAGTATCTCGCGTTCGAGGTACTCAATCCGATACTTTATCATCATTGTTTTCATTTTCTCTCATCGCAATCTTGTATATGGCAGCCAGAATGTGATAATAAACAAAACGAGAAAAATATAATAATAATATAATCAATAATTATAAAAGCTAGATCGATAAAAATTAAAAAAAAGGTATTAAAATAAAATAGACAGTACCGCGTCTACACTTCACAATGATCACTAGGGTCCACTCGCTACAGAGCCCAATGGTACTCCTCCTCCTTCTATACCTCCGCATTCATTTTCATTTTAAAAAAATATCACAAACTTCGCAATATCGGATTCAAACACAAAGTCGACGCCTACACACATATCCCCCGTCAGATTCTTCTCCTCGTTCTCGCACGCGAAGCGTATAACGCACAACCTAATACGTATCCGCGCACATTGTCTCTCGGAGCGTGTCTTCATCACCACCGACGTGTTTTCTTGCACTTTCTCTTCCTTCGGTTCTCGTTAACGTGCAACTATCAACGAGACAAAGAGAGCGACAGCCCCCCTCCTTCCATCCATTTTCGAATCTTAGTTTTCAGCAGAGTTACATGATGCGCTGGTCAATGTTGCGAAACTTCGCAGAGGCTATTACTCAGTAAGCCGAGGCCTCCTTGTACTCCGAGCCCTCCATGGTGAAGAAGTCCTCGAGCTTCCACTGCAGGGTCTCGAAGGTCGGCCTCTTCATCGGGTCCTTGTTCCAGCACTCGAGCATTATGTCATAGAGGGGTGGTGGGCAGCCGGGCGGGCACGGCATGCGGTAGCCGTGCTCAACCTGGTGCAGTACTTCGGCATTCGTCATACCTAAAATGATAATTGTATTGAGTTTATGATACTTTTTCATTTAGAAATAGATTTAAAATTTCTATTTTGTTACCCTGTTAAACACCAGGGATATATCATTACAAAACTAATTGTTTTGCGTCAAAACTTTTTCTTTTAGCTATATCATTTTTCTATCATGTAAAATATTCATTTAAAATCCAAGAGCAATCTAAATATTTTAAAAGCTTTCAATTCATTGTAATGTTAGCTTTGTACGTCAAACAAAATGCTATTCATTTGTTCAATATGTACAATGAATAATAACTGAAATCGGAGTATTTAATATTTACAAAAGCCTGTACAAAAAACTCAGTGCAGGATCATATTGTTTTAAAAGTTATTTATCAAAATAAAAGTGAAAAAAAAACCAACTAGGTTTTACTAATTTATAAATATGCATCCTACGAAATGGTGCAGATTGACAATATATGATCTGTCTTGTATGTACGTAATTCCGAACGGATTTAAGATATAAGTAAATGTCATATCGTTATCATTTGCATCAATTTATGCAGATTTCTTCATAAACCACACCCCCACTGAAAAACTATACTCACCGGGATACGGTATTCGTCCATAAGTGACGAGCTCCGTGAGCAGGATACCGAACGACCAGACATCCGACTTAATACTGAACTTGCTGTAATTGGCGGCCTCGGGCGCCGTCCACTTGATGGGGAATCGAGCGCCGATACGCGCCTCGTACTCGTCCTCCTTTATGAGCCTGGCCAGGCCGAAGTCAGCGATCTTCACAACGTTGCCGTCGGCCACGAGGACGTTACGCGCCGCCAGATCTCGATGGATGTAATTCTGCGACTCGAGGTAGGCCATGCCCGCGGCTATCTGCGCCGACATGTCGATCAGCTGCTGCAGCTTCAGTCCTCGGCCCTTTCCTGAAACACGTATGTGTGTAACATGTGAGTGGTTTGGTTCTTGGTTATCAGAGGATAATAAGTTACTTGACGTTTATGAAATTTACGATTAAATGCAAAACATAATGTGATTGTATATAACGTAAAATCATTTTGATAGATAACTCGATTGAAATTTAATAACATATACATCATAATTCGTGATTAATGTGGAAATCCTAACTAGACGTATTACGATACAATGCATTACAACGTTCGTTGAATTTCTATGTTAATAATATTGTTATTTCGCAAACATTTGCACAAGAGAAGGGTAGAGTTTCAACGTACCGCAAACACGTTTCAATTTTCGTTATTAAAATATTTCATTTATTCGCGAATATAACATTGCGAGTTGTGATAATTAATATATCCTTTTATGGAATTCAAATATTGAATCGAGAAATATAGAAATGTACATAAAGCCACGTATGTATTACTAGAATATGAAACACAATAATTTAACTAAAATATAATGTTTCATTTTAAACGTATCGAAGCAAATACGTAAAATTATCAAATTTTAGTTAAATTCACTTTTAAAGTTATTATATATAGTACTATACCTTTCGAAGAAAAGAGGAATAGTCAAGAAGAGGAAGTGAACTTAAATCTTTAAAAACTGACAAAATAGAAGAGAGTAAAAAAGTCAATAAAGAAACAAAACAAGTGATACTATTATAAGGGATAACATATAACAAGATACTGCCAAAGCGTTAGAAGTAAGGATATAAGTAATTATTTAGCTAGGTCATTGATGTAAGGGGGGGGGGGGGGGGGGGGGGGGGGGATAATGGGAAAGTAAAAATTGTAAAATGAAGTAAATGAAGTAAATGAAGGCAAATGTATTTATACCGTGTACCTGAATCCTATGTAAAAAGCCACAATGGCTGTACAGAAAGGAATAAATAAATAAATAAATAAAGATAGTACTATACCTTTCCAATTAGTTATATACATAATAAAGAAAAACGAGAAAAAGTACGAGAAAAGTACCTTGCAAGTACTCGAGCAAACTGCCATTCCTCATCAGCTCGGTAATAATATAAATCGGCTCCTCCATCGTGCAGACGGCGTACAGCTGAATTAACTTCGCGTGCCGGAGCTTCTTCATGATCTGCGCCTCGGCGAGGAAATCCTTCGGGTCCATCGTGCCGGGTTTCAGCGTCTTAATCGCCACGGGTGTGGTGTTGTTCCATAATCCTTCCCAGACCTCACCGAATTGTCCCTGGCCGAGCTTGCGGACGAACTTCAGGGATGAGCGGTCGATCTCCCATTGGTCCCGCGTCCGATGGGACAGGCCCTCCGTCACGGGTTTCTCCACCTGCGCACACACAGCAGACGGCGCGCGCGACGCCCGAGCGCACGCCCCCGGGTTAGTTTTGTTTCATTGTTGCGTTAGGGGTTGTTTTTTTTGTCTGAGGGTGAGTGAGAGCTATAGACGGCATGTATACATGAGCGAATGGGTGTAAGTAGGTGAGAGATATTAATGGGTCGAGATTGTGACGTGGAGGTAAGCACGACACGATGTTCCTATGGGGGTGATGGGCGATCTTTCGGGCCGGCGAGTTCTTTAAGAGTACAGAGTTGAGAAAAAGGTACATTTTTGGATTTTGATTGGTAAAAATTTTTAAAATATCGATATTTAAACAGATAAATAAGATACAATATAAGAATAATATGTATAGAAGCCATAGAAGCCAAAGCATAAAATGTTATATTGAATTATTAGTTTTCATTGAACAGATATTTTTTATATTTAAAGGTAATAATAATAAAAGATAATAATAGTATAAATGAAAAAAAAAAAAAATGTAAAACTAAATTTTTTATCAAAATTTTGTTCCCCGTATTGTTTTATGGAATGAGTTACACTGTACCCTTAAAGTATCTATAGACATCACAGAGGGCTTAAGTTTAAACTAAAGTTCCATGGATTTCCGCAAGCTTAGCTCGTTTATAAAGGCAATGCAGTGTCTCGGATGTATTTGCTCAAAAAGCACAGCCTCGACTCTTAATACTGAAGCCCTTTGCTGGCTCTAACCACCTGACCTCTTATTGTAACTTTTGTATGGATTCTGTTTGATGCAATCAGTGAGACACTGCGGTAGCGCTTATTACAGCTTTTCCTTGCTTATGAAGAAAAAATTAAAAGAAATTCCAATGAATGATATTTGAATATTGATGATCTATTCAAAATAAAAAAATTTTGATTGATAAAATTTCTAAAGAGGAACTGATGTAGTTTGATAAGTAACCAAGTTCATAGGTAATATTTTCATTTATTTTATTTTGATTTTTTTTTTTTTTTACCAGATTTTTACATCTCATTATCAACAGAATTCCTTTTAACAAACACAATTGTCAATCGTTTTCGCTCATGTGTATAAATACTAAATTAAATGAGAATTTATCTCAGTTTAGAGCTATTTTAATAGCACCTTACTATTATACTAGCACCATTATTTACAAGAAATTGTACATGCTTCTTACATTTCACAGTCATTTGGACGTATGTATATGTATATATTATACAAAGTGTGCAATTCATGCAATATCAAAAAAATTTTAAGATTGTTTTTACTCATTTAGAGTATAAGTCAGTCATCAGTAGACGCAAGAAGTAAAATTTTATACATTCTTCTTACGTATCAAGTCTTACAGTTTCAAATCTTTGGCAATTGTAGTAAAAAAGTTTTTCAGAAAATATGTATAGTTGTAAAAAAAAAAAGATATCAAATCCTTAAACCGACGTGAAAAGGCTTTTTTGGTACATACATTAATAGTTTTGTACAAACAGAGTGAAATGTTTACACTGGAAATTATTGTTTCAAGCCTCGATTTGGTACATGGAATCACTGGCTTGGTTATTACACTTACTGTGCACTTGGTTATTAAAGTAATTGATGATTGAAAAATGAATTTCAAGCACTATTAATTTTGTTTGGGATTAGTACTTTTTTTACAATATCAGAAAATGTAGGCATAGAAAAGAGTTTGTGTTTGATATTCATTTTTCAAGGCAAAGCAACTCTAATAATGCTGACATGGAAAAACATTTTAAAATAAATCAATTCCATGACATGACAATGAATGAAAAAAAAAAACTACTAATATCGTTGAAACATAATTCCATATAAAACAGGCTTATGCTAAATAATGCAAGCAAAGGATGATATGGTTGTGCGTGTTCGCAATGATAGTAAACATCATATTATAATGGGACAATCAATTTACCAAGAAAATCCAGCAGGAGTAGGGTAAGCAAAAACAGAGAAACGAACAAGTCTGTTAAGACAAGTAGTCTTAAAAGTATCGACTTATATTGTATTTCTATACTAAATAATTTTGATTTTATAAATTTTGATGTTAATAAATTCTTTTTTATATAATGAATGTTCAAAAGCCAATTCAATATGTAAAAGTTTCTCCGATTTGAATTATAAAAAGTATTTCTTTTAATTTTCTGCATCTGTTGGAAATTAAGAATATAAGATTTTAAAAATATACTAATTTATTTACTAATGTTGTCGAGCAAAGTCCAATTGGAGCTTAGAAAGTGCTTTAATTTAACTATATAAATACAATAAGTAGAAAAATTACTATTCTTTATCTCCATTGGGTTATCAAAGTTACAAACGCAATTAAATTCAAGGTAACTAACTGCTCTAAAAAAAAGCTGAAAAATAATTGACTTCATTGGCATGTATCACAAATATAAATTGTATCATGCGCTTGTATTGAATCATCATAAATTGATATTAAATCTTGTATTACTGTGATGATTCAAGGGATTTCCAAAGGCTTAGTATTACAGAGGAGTTGAAGATGATTAAACAGTAATTTATAATTTTTATCATCTATGTACAATAATGGTATTATAACAGTCTTATGTACATAAGTTAGTATTGTGATAAAAAAAATGGAAGTCTCAAGGAAACTTGGGTCAAATACGTTTATCAACAGCAAAGTTAACTCATACCTTTCATTCAAGAAAAATAACACGCTTATAAAAACGTCAATTACCCTAACGTTAACTTTGCTATTGATAAACAAAAACATCGATCAACTCTTTAATCTCAACCACATGACGAACACAAGGCGCTCAAAGATCCGAAAGAAAAAGAAAGGATCTCCCAAAATCGAGAGAGACGATTGAAATCCCTTGATCCACGCCACGTATGATAAAACGAAGCAGCAGACCGCACTTCACTTCACGACAGTGTGACATAATACAACTGTATAATAATAATACTTGGTCGCATGCAGAGCAAGCTGTCTAAACTCCATTCAGACAACGTTAGACCACAAAGGTATAATAGTAATAATAATGATAATAAGAATAATAATAATCTCATGTCGTCGTCATTGGCAGATGGAGCCAGGCAACTTGTCGCTAGTCGGCTTACCTGTACGCAAGGTTTGCAGAGGTTCACGCAGAGGCCATCCGCGTCCTTGCTGTAGTGCTCGACGAGGTCCTGGAGATTGCGGAAGGTCGTTCGCCTCGCGATGAAAAAGCCGCCCTCGTCCAGCTGTCGGATCCTGTAGTGCTTGACCGTATCGCCGTCGCGAACTGCACAAAAAATATAGAAATTAGTAATGGAAAATAAAGTGTGTTATCGTTCGGTATAGGTCAATGACACTACCAATGTACATCTAATTGGGGAATTTTTCGGTGATGCACATGTTCGTGACGATGATTCTACCGCCTGAGTAATTTATATCTCGAAGCTACTGGCGTTCGTGTTTTTCCTGTATAATTTAGGTGAATCACGAAAGAATATTAGTTCTAATAACTGCGCGCTTTGCATTACACCCATCCAATACTCGACAACACTTCACATAAAATCCTCGTTAAAAAAAAAATACCTCCATCTCATTATCAATAACCCCATCCCCACTATCCTCGACCTCATTATGTAACACCCTTTTCTCATAAACCGCGCGCACAATCGACTCCGCGCGTTCCTTTATACACATTCCCGCGCCAAGGAACCCGCCCATTGTACATTACAGTGGGCTTTCCGCGTAAGCGCGCGCGCTCGCGCTGGGAGCTTTAATTGCGACTTGGTGAAAAGGCCGGAAATGACAATCTCTCTCTGTCTCGCACGCGGCCTGTATAAATAAGCTTTATCGTAGGATGTGACAAAGCGGCGTCTGCGTCACAGAGGCGGTGTTTTTGCATAACGCGCCAAGCCGAGGTTGGATCGGAAATGCGACTACGGTTAGCGATTTGTGTGTAGTATACCGTTGCGCTGCGGTGTGCATCCGATAGGCAAAGTGTAACAAATGGACGCTTAACGATTAGCATTGTTCATGTGCGGTAACGGTGTATAACTGCGTGGTGAGAAGTGGCTTAACAGGAGGAGGTTAGAGGGTTAATCTGTGCACCTGATAGCGAGTAATCGTTGTGTCTGCTTTCGGAGTCGCGGATCAAGAAAGCGCCGTGGTCGTTTTCCGGGAGCAGCAGCTTCTTCTCCGCCTCGATTCGCTTTATCTTTCGGAAGTACCATCTG
>JAPYZO010013616.1:0-20951 GCA_030522905.1 Torymus flavipes
ATTTTTCTCTCTTTTTTTTTTTAAAATGTGAAAAAAGCAGAGATAAGGGGCGCGCGACGGTATAATAGGGTTCGCGAGAGGGGGTGAGGTGGTGGCCAGGATTGAAAGGGGGAGCAGCGCGAGAGCGGAGATTCTCACGAAACGGGGAAAAAAAGTCTGA
Source organism: Torymus flavipes (assembly GCA_030522905.1). NCBI lineage: Eukaryota > Metazoa > Arthropoda > Insecta > Hymenoptera > Torymidae > Torymus > Torymus flavipes. Next base: position 161 of record JAPYZO010013616.1, read on the forward strand.
TTCTCACGTCCGCCGACACGTGCCCGTGATGCGCGTGACGGCGTGTAAGCTCGTGTGTATGGGTTCACTCTCTCTCTCTCTTCATTGTGGTCGCGGCTAAAAAATTGAAAACGACGAGTGGCTCGGTCGGCTTTATGAACTGTTTGAGGGCATAAATTTTCTTTCCTAGCCTAATGCGGTTATAGGGATATACATTGTTTTCGGGTGTCGCGCGCTTGATCTCGATTGCTTCGGATTTGATAGGTTTATACCCTCCACTGTGGATAATTAAATTACGATGGTTCACATGGATAAAAATATCGATCGGAGAAGTTTTCAACACTTCTTTTCCTTTCTAAAATATGAAGTATGTGAAAATTTTCCACTATAGTTCACATTTGTCTAATAATTAAAAACCTTTGGCACATATAAAAGCGTACTGAATAATTCAAAATTTATAGATTGAAAAAAGATATCTGAAAATCAGCATTAAATTTCAGATTTTTACTTTATAAATTCGTAACTTGTAATTTGCTCGTTAAAATTATGATGCTCACATTTATCATAGAATTTGTCAATGGTTATTGTTCGCAAAGAAACAATTTCAGCATACAGTCGTTACTACGAAAGTCTAAAGAGATCTCCTAAACGGACAACCGTAAAATTTTTTCGCCCCACATAGCCGTCGCTGTCAAACTTTTACAACCGAATTTACCTCGGTCGCGGTCCTTCCGCTCAGCGACAGCATTCATCGCTCGATGAAGATTTTACACTTGGTGGCCCAGCGAGACAACCATATATAATACAAAGCGTCGTACAAGTTCGTGGAAAATCATCGATGCCCGACGACTCGGGGGAGGATCACCCTGGCGTCCCTTCGTCTCCTCTTCGTGTGCCTCGCGGCAACTTTATCGCGACCCAGTTATACCGTCGAGTCGTAAAACTTTCCCGCTGCGGAAACCCTGTCGCTGTACCACTGCCGCGCTCATCCCCCATCGTTCCGTTTCGCTGTACGTCGTCAGAGGTAGTCGGGGAAAAAAAAGAGGGCAGAGTGGAAGCGGAGCGCTGCTCATTGAAGATGAGCGGGAGGAGGTCTTTGGGTAGGGCACAAGGAGAGACAATTGGTAGAAAAGGGAAAAGAGATCAGAGAAGAATTGGGTCCCGGTGTGTGGATGAGAGTGTGCGTACTTATAGTTGTGAGGTAACGGACTTCGGTTTGTGAGTTGATGTTCCGAAAGTGTTTCATTTGTCCGTTTTAAATAAATTAGAAAGGGTGTTCAAAAATAAGTTTGATCAACATCAAATAATAAAATTTTTATCTTTATTACTATATAAAAGTAGAGTTGCTCCGCATCCTGCGTTATTCATACTTATTTCTAAAGCGCAATAGCGTTCCTTTATGGTACATTATAAGAAATCAATAGTATTAAAAATAAACAAATCAAAAATAGTATAATTAACTAATTGCACTATCGAAAAAGTCCCATTATAATAAAATTTTTCAGGACTAGGGGTCGACATGAATTTGACACGCGCATATATAATATTCCATATATATATACTCTCCGAATGCAAATGATTTATGCGCTATAAAAAGTTCGTAATAATAGTATAGATTAAGCTGCTCTCGCATAGCGTCGGCAGTTAAAAAAATACATCGTTCCGCGCGCGCCGGCAAAAAGTGCGTAAAACGCGCACGAGCACTGAGAAATATCCTCTCATTCACCTCCCCATTACGCATTCGCACACCCAACGCGGCAACACTCACACATCAAAGATATGTGTGCGTGCGTAAATCACGACGCGCCGAGGTACCTTTTTTTCCTTTCTATACGCGTCTTTTACGACGCATACACGTATTTCTACTTACACAACAATAGAAACTGCGTGGTGGCTAAAAACATTTGCGAAAACATTATATAGTCATAGGTAGTACACACTGGAAGTACGTAATCCTTGCGTCAATTAATTAACTAGCAGATACGATTAACTATGATAAATTTAACGATAAGTAAAAGTATTATGCAATGTTTCGTTACTATATGTATTAAAATTTTGGTTACTATAGATTATAATAATAATGTACAGTGACGACTGATTTATAAAGTTATGAACTATGTAAGACCGGTAATAAGATACATTTGTAACGATAGATTTTTGGAGACCTGTGATGATGATTCATTTATGGTCATGATGATTCACGCAGTAGGAATGAACTCGGTAAATTAACTTTCTAACTCATATATCGTTGGATGCTATTCAGAATTTATTAATGCTACCACTGATGGCTTAAAAATAATTGCGTTATTAATAATCTGATAATGGTTAATATTTCATAACACAGATTTATTAATTTAATTAACATATAGTCATCATACAATTGAAGTATAAATCTTCTCGACCAAATAGTTTCAAATATTTCACTACAATTTTGTAATTGCATTTGAACTCAACAAAACTTCCACATTTTTCTATAAAGAGCTGTAATACCTCTTAAAATGTACTCATACAAGAGAATGTCAAGATCACCTCAGCGCCACGAAATCCTTTTGAAATGTATTTTCGCAACCCTGACTCTCGCCCGTACACCGCCGACAAATCAATTTTCTCGAACTCTCGAGGCAAACACACAATAATTGTAAATTACGAAACCGGGCAAGTATACAGGCCAGCCTCGGCGTGTATATACTTCCAGCGCGTATATACTTACACTCGCCCTCCCTCTCTCTTGGGTTCAGCTATAAACCATGCAGATAAAAAAGAGGGGCAACCCGCGTGCTCGCACGCGAAGGGGGCCACGCGCAATGCGCGCGATTCTAAAACAGCGTTTTTTTGCTTTCTTTTCTTTTTACCTACCGCTGAATTCGACGCCGCGCGATGACGACCGCGACGACGGCCAGGTTTAACCGTGAGGTTGCACTCGACGGGTATTAATGGCTAACGCGGAATGAGCGTGTGAGAGGATAAAGGAGGAGGAGGAAAAAGGGAGGAAGCGCGAAGGAGGAAAAAAAGAGAAGATGGAAGGCAAAAGGGTTAAGCTCGCGCGCGCGCGAGAGATGTGTGTAGCGTACGTGCGCTTGCCGCGTATATAATACACGTGCAGTTCGTGTTCTCGCGCGGAAGCAAAGGTTCCGCGAGTACTTCGTTTGCGATGATTCATTCGGCCGTTTGCGCAGAAACGTATTTCAGATCCCTAACGATGATGAGAGCCGCGGAGAGAGGCTGCGAGCTGAATACGTAGTAACTAGCATTCGATTGTAATTTTTAGTTATAGCGCTTAGATTTATTTGAAAAATAGAATTTAATATTATTCGTTTTTGATTAATCAAAATTTTTATATAACAATATTAGTGAATAAATATTTATCGGAAGGTGGAGAGGAAAAAAGAACATTATTCTTGCGAACGCAAAACTTTTCCTTTGTCATGTCACTACCTTTTTTTCCACTTCAATATCCCATATATCACTCAGCTACAAGTACCCTAAAATCCCATGAATACATTAATCTAATGATCGTCTCCATACACATCACACGTTATACTCGACAGAAGCATCCCAAACTTTTTGCATACAACACACATATACGCACAAAGTATATGTAAGCGCAGCTGGCGCGCAAAATCATTAATTTTTCTCCTCAATGTGTATCACTTTCACGTAACATCATGAAAGGCAGTAAATCATGGAAAAATTCGCTCCGCGCAATTTCTGGATCCCGTCGTGCTGTTGCTCCTCTCTCCCGATCGCTTTCTCGAAAATTAATGAACTCACTTTACGAGCGCGCGCATGTGAGGCCCGCACGCGCGCACTCCAGTCTCTCCATTTTCATTATCCACGGCCGGGGCGTTCCGCCATTGTCACCGGCGATCGTGCGTCCACGCGCGAAAGCGATCCTCAACGACGACTCAATCTAGCCACACACGCTGCAACTGTTGACGTATACATTGACGCGCGCACGCGCTCCTGATCGATTTTTCATCGATAAGATCATCATCGCACCGAATTCACCGTCACGCTCGTTAGGCAGTACCCTACATTTATATAGACACATCCGAGTGCGCGTGCGTTTGCGTATACATATGAGAAGAAAATCGGAATCGGGGAGGAAAGTCCGAGCTTACGCACGTATAATTGTTCGGACGCCATGCGCGCGATCATTTATCACGCGAGAGAGCGCGCAACAACTCCGCAAATGATCCTCGACGCTCGCCGATGTCGCTTTGACAAATGACGAGATGGAATAGAGGGAGAAAGGAAGAAAGAGCGAGGTGGAGAGTCGAAATCGACGGAAAGTCGCATAAAAGTCGCTCGAGGACGCGAGCGAAGGTTTTTCGCCGAAATCATAAATAAATTGATAACCGGTACCTCTTTTTTTACGGCTCTCTGGTGAGGCGCTGACTTGTTGTCTCGCCTTTTATACGCCCCGCAATTTACGAGCTTTATATACCTCGAGTTTAACAGTTTTAACAAATGTTGTTTATTGGTTGTGATTGTGTTTTCTTTTTGGTTGCTTGCTTTACGTTCCTGATTAATGTCACTCAGCGTTTATTGAACCTCGATGGTGGGTGAAAAAGGTGAATATTGAATTGTCAAGATGATAGGTTCTTTTTTATTGTTTTAATCGTGTCTTCTTTAAAGAGCCTTGAGATTTATTCCTATACCTATTGATACGAAATAATAAAAGTTTATATGTTTACTTTGCTGTAACTAAATATATTTTATAGCCATTTCTCATTCAAATTATGTTACGTAAAATTAATAATTTCTCTGCAATAATTGAATATCGTTAAAATTTGGTTGTTTGAATAATGTATTAGAATATTAGAACCAAAATGCTTAATAATTCTATCAATATTTAAGCAAATGTAAACAAATTTAATTTTAAACTGTTTCACGTATCAGTTTAGTTTTGAAGAATACTATTTTAAATCGTTATTCCACGTAAACGAAAAATTTTAAATCTACTTATTTCTCTTAACTTCAACAAAGAACGCCGAATGCAGCTTAACAAGGATGCACCACAAAGCACATTGCAATCTTTGTTAAAACTTTAAATATAGTTTAAAGTATTTATACTGTCCACAGCTGCAGATTGTCAATGCCAATTCCAATATTAAAACAAACGAAACCAAGGATGACATCCCCACCGAAATAAACAACAACCGCATTATATTGTCGCGCAAAAAATCGATCTCGCGTGCGCAGAGAAGCGACATTACGCGCACGCTTTTTAAAGCTTCCCCCCTTCTTCGCGGTCGCGATCGTCCATTAAAAACGTTGCCACGTGACACTTTACGCACTAGCCACGAAATTACGGGAACGGCATTTAAAATGATAAATGGCCGTGGTCGTTTTTCTAAGAATTATATAAAAAGCCACGGGTATATACTCGTGTCACTAACCCACGCATGCATGCACAACACGCCTTTGAACTTTCGACGACGCGTAATCCGTATTTTATTTACTTTTTATTATACTTACCCACTTTCGCGAGCTGTCTGCCGACGATTCCTTTCGCTTTTATCTCTCTCTCGTGCGCCCGCCTCCCCCTTCAGCTCGCCTAATTTCTTCGCGTGCACGCACGCCAGACACCTTCGCCTTCAATTTCGAGACTCATAAGTTTACATCTCTCAAGAGAGCGAGTGGGGTGTATATAGAAGGCGAAAGAGCTGCGGCATGCGAGAGACGTGCCGAAAAGTTTCACGATGCGTCGATACCTGTTATATAGCTCTTCGCTCTCCTGACGAAAAGAAAAGGGCGTGAGGAAGAAAAATGTGCGCGCTGAAGGTTCAGTGTAGGATGAGATGTGTGATATTCTATTGAACTTGTTGATCGTTCGGTGTGTTGAAGTTATGGTAGTCCATATATAGTCTGTGTTGTAAATTACTTTTTGGGAAATCGTAAACCACATAATATGCATTCTAATTCTGTAAAATACATGTATCCTGTTTGCAACTATGTGTGCTTATAAACCCCTTATTATTCCCTTTTCTTATCTGACGACTTACCATTTTAAATATTTACTTTCCACGTTGGTTTTGAGTACGACCTAGAAATCGCAAAATTTTCTACACGATTTACCCCTCAACTCCTTACAAAAAATTTGTATTCAAATTAAACAATTTTAATAATGCACCATTTAAAGACCATGCATCATCCCCGTAATGAAGTCATTGTTCGAGACCGAGTCGCGCTCGGCGACGCCGCGCTTCATGCATTATTACCAATTGTAAAAAAGGTGATTTTAAACGCTTCTTGACCTTGAATTACTATACTCTCCGCTGCGGCGGCATACTACGACGACGACGACCGAACAAGATTAATGGTCTAGCAACTTTTTTCACGCGCCATTGTTGAAGTAGCGCGCGGCTTCATGCTCAAGGATTTCTATATTTTTTCCTCCTCTACCCACTTGACACACGGTATACCTCTGCCTCATATAGATATACGTTACCTTCAACGCTTCTTGCCTCCGCGTATAGCCGCGCCGTTAAAGTTATAACACGTCCCTGTTTTCGAGAGCGCCTGCGCGTGCGCCTTTTCTCGCGCGTATCTATCTCTATCCGTCTCGGGCTCTGTAATGCGTGTAATACGCGCCTGTTGCTGCTGCTGCTGCTTCAGTATAGACTGCTGCACTTTTGCCACGACTTCCGGCCCGCTCGAAGGAAAGTTTCCGTGCCAGAGGGAGGAAGAGAGTAAACGCACGCGCGAAACTTTATGCCCGCGATGCTTATACACGCGGCTGCCACTGCAGGCCTTCTTCCTTTTTTAAAGTCGCTCGCTTTAATGACTCCCTCGCGCGTGCATTTTTTTATGGATGTCTCTCTCCCTACTCAGCTCGCCGCTCTTCATTGTATGAAGATGAGTTAGAAAGGCAATTTCGGAATGGAAAATTGCCCGCAGCGGGGCTTCGTGCGACTGACTTCGTGCTGCTCGCGAGCTGCAGCAACGCGTTTTTTACAACCGCGTGTGCATGCTACTTGGCCGCCTTAAACGCTCTGAAAAATCGCTATTTTCCTTACGAAATTGTTTAGATCATATACTTACTTAATGCTCCCTCGTAAAGCCAAGCGTCGTGTGAAGTTTAATGCTCACGCGCGAGCGCAACTTCCACGCCGCGTTGCTTTTTTTCTTTTACCTCCAGGTGGGCGGAAAGAGAGGCGCGCGTAGTGCAGACTTGTCTCTACTCTCTCGCGGACTTGCGAAGGATTGACGAGGGAATCTCAGCGTTGCATCTTCGAGACTAGTTAGCGTCGGGGGGAAAGATAGCATTGTAAACATTCGGAACGCGCGGCGATGAAATTTTCATCATCACATTTGTAATAACTGTTGTTCCATGCAAGTATTTCAGCAGGATTACAAAAGTCGATCTTCGCGTGCTCGTACGGGAGTATAATAAAGCACGAGTCGTATTTTACGGAAGATAGCACTGACATTAATTGCTTTCTTTACGACGCGCAGTTTGTCGTTGAATTAGTAAATGCTATCTGTGCATGGGAATCTATTTTTCGAATTCATTCATCGAAATGATATTACAACACCAGCGGATTTTTCCATAAATAAATAGCGCCTGTTGTTCAAACCAATTCGAGCTGCTAAATAAAATACGTGTATAAATAATTGAAATAATTGCCATAATATCAAAGAAATATAAAAATTATATACATCACTGCTTTAATATAAATAACAGCCCAACAGGTGATTATTTCGATGCATTCGCCCTCAATTCAATACGATTCTCTAACCGCAATTTCCAAATAAACAAACGGTAGCATCGGTGATATATAATACGATTAAATCCGTATAAACGTAAATTGGAGTGCTAGAGCACGCAGTGCAGTATCGATTAACAAGCACTCGATCAGAAATTAGTCATTGCACAGCCACAGCGAATCATCGTCGTTCCTGCTCCTGTATACGTTCATAATATACACACATACGAAAAAGATGTACATATACGCACACACGCATAATACGAGTCTCGCGCCGATAGCCTATATCGTCCGCTCCAATCGGCCGCTTTGGAAATACAATAGCCTCTGCTGCTGCTGCTGCTGCTGTTGCACCGGTCGCTCGATAGAAGTATATCATATTTCAGAGAGCGCCTCATCCCCGGTATACGATCGAGAGCATAGACCGAGGGGGAGGCTTTGATGGCGCATCGACGGCGCGGCGTCGAAATTTTCGCGCAATGAATGCGCGCCGCGCGCGTATGTAAGCGCTGACCCAAACAGATGGCAGATGATAATCAGCGACACCGTAAAAGCTGTGTGCTGCATGCGCACCGTATGTGTATGTATAGCGGCCAGATATACTGAATGGACATGCAACGCTGGACACCGTTAATGGGGATCGGATCGTAGCTTTTGCGGAAAACTTTATTTATTATCGTCCGCTCTCTCCCCCCACACCCTCTAAGCGCGAGTATACACGCGTCGATTGGAGAATAAGTTTTCATTAAGCGCTTGTATACCCGGGGTCAATTGGACGGGGCCGACAAATGCTGCCACCGACGCGTCGTCAATATATATACTGGATAGCGAACGGGGCCGCATTCTATGCGCTCTTGAAAATATTTACGCGCTGCCGACGCGTAATTTTCAGCGGGCAGTTTTCTCGATTTACTTCGACGCGTGTGTGCGTGTGTATATGTCGAGGTGAAAGTACGGTGAAAGAGAGGGAGTTTTCACATAAATTTTCACTGAGAGAGTGGTGAACGACTGGTGTGTCAAAGCGTCTGATTAAAGGGACGCGATTGAGCGATTATTTATGTACCGGACTTTTTAATGTCATTGTCAAGGGTGTGGAGTTCAATTATTCGCTTAATAGCTCTTAAATGTATCTTCAGAGTATTCATGCTATTGACGACTTTTACGATGTATTTTCATGTAAATTATAAAATTTTCTTTTCTTTTTTTGTTTCCTCGTAGAGGAAGCTTTGTATTTTATTTGTGAGTGTGCTTTGAGGTATGCTTTTTCTATAAACATTATAAAATGTACAAATTTTAATTAAAATTTGTTTGAAGGCACATTTTGTGTAAATAGAAATTTAATAGAATGTATAATTTTATCAATTAATATAGCCAAGTTATTTGAGCTGACGTAGGTCATGAAATTGTTTATTATCCAAATACATTTACAGTTATACCAATAATATCTGTTTGCACAGTTGCCGATTCCGTAACTGTTAAAAGAGTTAATAAACTAAACACCATGCCTGACGTATTTCTCTCTTACACATATATACACAGCCATACATACATGTATACATACATACATTCTTGTTCCCGTAATAAACACCCTGCGCAGTTGGCCGTTGACTCTTTTTCAGGCAATTACTCGCAGCGGGCGCGGGCGAGCCGTACGCACATATACGCGGAATCACTATACCACATAGCACCGCGGGGCAATAGATTATCGATATTTATGCAGCTCAAAGAAATATACGTATTCCGAGAAACACCTGCTTCTATTTTTGCGATGAAAAAGTGGGGGAGAGGTGCTGTACGAGCGTTATATGCCGTTGCCGAGGGAGTAACCGATCTCTTTCGCGCGTTAATTTTCAACTTCCTCATTCGTGAGGTCAAGAACAACGAGATGAGATCCATATTGGGATTTTTCAGGAAAATCTATATACGTGCGGGGTGGAAACATCGATGTTGGGCGTGCGATACAGTCGTGCGCAGTGCATTTAGCTGAGAGTGGGTAATTTTATTTTTTGTTGTACAAGATGTTTAATCGGAAAACATTAAATCATCATCACGTTGAACAGAAAGGTATTTTATAATCTTATATGAAAAGAAAGATTTTTTTTTTTTTTTTTTTTTTTTTTTTTTTTTTTTTTTTTTTTTTTTTTTTTTTTTTTTTTTTTTTTTTTTTTTTTTTTTTTTTTTTTTTTTTTCACAAATTCTTTCTCGAGAACTATAGATTACAATTGTCATTTCTACTTACTATATACGAGAAAGCTTTTCATTTATTCATTATCGATAGGTTCTTTGCAGTGTATTTAGAAAATCAATAAGAATTGTCTTATGAATAAATGCTTCTGCTGCGGAGGATAATTAAGTTCTATAGGTACTATATTAACCCCATTTTATGCTCGCTATTATACAAAAAACAATTATTATTTATATAGACTCTATATTTACTATAACTAACAATATCGATAAAATTGCTAATCTTTTAATCCACGGCAATTAAAATTAATTTACTATCGCATTTTTCAACCGCGTCAAACTTTTATATCAATACACAAAACGAATTGAATTTCCACGAAATATATGCATCAGAGGACAGCTATAAATCGTTGCACTTTTATAACTCATAAATACGTCCGAAAAGTATATTCGAAAGTAATGCGTCATTAATGCATCGGCATTGAATTTTTCGTTTTGTATATCAATAAAAAGTGCTTTTTGTCCACTTCGCAGCTAATCCGTCATAAAACCTATTGAGACGCAAGCCATGAAAACAACATTTTAATGACGCTCCCGCTCGCGAGCGAGAGAGCATCAATGCGCTCTCATCTCTTTATAAATCACGTCCGAGGCGGACACCCTTGCAAACGTTTGAACGCGCAAAAAATATCGTTTTGCCGTGTGACGCGGGCCTTAAATTTAGCACAGGCGCGCGAGCGCACTCCTCGAAATCTCACGCTCTCTTCATAAAAAGCGTCTTATTGAGCTAATCCCCGCGCTTCCAACAGCGACAGGGCGACATTGTTCGATGAACGATCTTGACTCACCTTCGCGACTGCCTCAGCGAAATAACTCAGCGACGCGCGCGAGGAGAAAGAGGCTTTCCAAGAAAAAAGCCCTCGCGGCCAAGAGGAAAAATGACGAATAAAAGCTGAAATTCAAGGAAGCGCAGAGTTTGGCTTTTCGGTCATAATTCCACTGCGGCGACGGTGTCTGCGTGCGTGTGGTAACCCGCGAGTGCACAATTGCCGGATTCGCGAGTGGTGAATCTTCGAAAGAAGCGCTTGCTCGCCCGCTCGTTTTTATGGGCCGTAGAGAGTCTCGGAAGGAGATTCGTTTTCCAGGCGGACATTTAGGAAGCTCGTATTTCACACCCACGAAATTTACCGACGATGGGCGCGCGCGCGCGCGAGGCAGTGAGAGAGAGAGGAAAAAGACCGCACGTGCGACTCGTGCCATTCGTAAATACAAAGCGCGCGCGGCCGTGCAGTGACGATTAATAATGTTACTTTATTGCGCCACTGACGTTTAACGCGCTGTTTTATCGAGTCGCGGACGTAAAGTGGATTAACAAAGTTCCCGAAGAGAGAGAGGAAGAAAGAATTTCGATTGTGACGGGACACACACGCGTATATTTTTTGCGGCTGCACTGCACGTTTTGGAATGTCTCGCGATGAACAGTCAGAGTCTGGGGAATGCGCGCCCTGACATGTAGCGATGTCATTTTTTAAGTAATTTTACTGGTCTTGGGAGATATAAGGTTAAGGTATGACTATGACAAAATGTGTATTGGCAACATTTTTCATATACCCTATTTACTGTTATGATTAAATTCTATAAAAATATTGCCATAATTCTCTGACGAACAGCAGAATTTTGTTATAAAAATTTAATTTTAGTTTCATTTTATATGGATACAAAATATTTCATGATGATAATTGCAATCTCCTCAATTATATATTTTATTTTAAAGCAATTTTCAACGTATTAAGTGACATATCCTGCTAATAAATTTTCAATAACATGTGCCAATCGCGTTTTTTTCATATACACTTAATAAATTATTATAATTCAATACAGTTTTTGAATTACGATTTTAATCCTCTTATTAAACGTAAACGAAAATGTTTTTCATCGAATAATAATCAGAAGCAAAATAATTTACCTTCGATATAACTTTAATGCCCTTACAATAAACGAATATACTGCCTTTTTATATTTCTGCATAAATAAGGTTATTATATATATTTATGAAATTATGCGCGCAGGGCCGAATTTAATTGATGATGAAATAAATCGCGTATATAAAACGATACTTTGTATAAAAGCATTTTCCATTGCAGCCCACAGCATACGAATCCCCGATTGAGTCGAAATAAAATTAAAAATCATTAAAACCCTCGGCGAGTAATTAAATTTGCGCCGTGGCGTTATATTCTATCCCGAACCTGTTGACTTTCCGTACATAGCGTCATTGATTTTTTTCACCAGCGGTTAATGAGCACTCGCAATCAATCTTGGGAAGTTAATTACCTTATATATACATGTATACACTTACCCGTGTGGCAACGGGATCACTCGCTTATGGGAGAACACACGGTGACCGCGCGCGCAACGTTTTCATTCGATTTGAAACTCCTCCTAGTCGTCGTACACGAGGTGGGAGGAACCCATTAAATACGCTGCATTAATTAGCACTTATCAATGTGCATTCATTAGCAGTGTGTGGTTGTCTGTGTATTTGGGAACACGCTGTCTGCGAGGGAAAAGAGGCGCTTGCCAAGACTCCCCGCATGAATATATCGCAAGCAGTTTGTGCGCATTTAACTTTTGATTCATGAACTGAGAACTCAGCGTATATACGAGTCGCGTTCTGAAATTGCGCTCGATCGAGAAAAAAGTTAATGCATGTCATTAGCGTTGGGTTTTTAATTTATTTTCCCTGCGAAAATAATTACTTCATATAGTTATGGTTTCTTAACTGTGTTGAGTTTTGATTAGCGAATGTTTCTTCATCGCAATAAATTAAGCTCGTTGACATACATTCATCCGCAATGAACGATGCACTTTAAAACTGCTGATATTTACAGTGAGTAATAAATTTAATTGTCTAAAAATATTACATAAAAAGCTGCCTCTCCTAATCATAAAATTCACAAAAGTTATCTACATAACAAACATGCAGTCGTAATTGGCAAGTAGCAAAGCACTAATCCCAGGGCGACCTAACCCTACGGCGCAACCAACTGACCAAAAAGCGGCCACGTCCTCGTGTAAAATCGCAGACAGGCTCACCTCACATCTCGCTAACCCTAATGCATATATCCTTTACGCGCGACTACATTATAACCGCGCGCATGCACGCTTAGATCCCCACACTCGTCCGCGAGATAGAAGCAAGCCCTCTCTTCCCCTCGTATATATATAAACTCGCGAAGACGCGCAACAACACCCACCTGAGCTCGCACAGCCTCACGGCGCCGCGCCGGCTGCAGCGCTTAATGAATATTAATGCTCATTTCCGTGATTTACGGCGGCGCTGACCGTCGGCGGCGGCTGCACGCGGTTTATCACTTGGCCCAGCCGCGCTCTCCTTTCGCCATATCGCACGCTTTTATCTTCCTTCGGCTTTCTTTCGGCACTTTAGAAGATCGCGCGCATATGTGTGTGCGAGCACGCGCGCGCGACCGGAATATTAACTAGCGATGTATCATAAAGCGCGAGGAGAGTTTTGCTTTCTAGGCAAATCGCGCATCGATCTGCGAATGCGCCGCGAGAAGATGTGCGCGTCGGCGTGCAACGCCTTCAATGAGAGAATTTTTTATGAGGGAACGAGTATGGCACGTTATGGCGAAAGTTTGCTCTGCGTGTAAGAGTTTGATGTATTGGTGGTTTTTGAGAATTATAGTGTGGTTTTGTTGTTGGTAGGATTTTGTGCTGTAAGGGCTAAATACTTAAAAATCATTTTTGAACCACTGGCCTTCAAAAGAAGTAGTGAATTATTCATACTTATATGATCAATAATTTTTTACAATTTTGCAATGGTCATATGCATATTTGCAATAATACAAATAAACTTAATTACTTTATAATTATTAAATTAAAATTCGTTGTTTTCGAAAATATGTATAAACTAGTTTCTCTCTCGTCGGTTCGCGTCCCGCTCGTCGCATATTTTTTATTCAACGTATGCACTTTTAATTCATTCTGCCTCTTCCTCCGTAACAAATGTAAAAATATAACTTTTCTGCTGTTAAGGTGAGTAACCTGAAATTTATTCATAAATGATATTCGATACTACGCGTAAAAAAATATTCGACCGTTTTTTATAAAAAAAACGTGCTATTTTTATTGTAGTTGAAACTTTATATCTATCCTCATGTGTCTGTAAGATTTTTTTTATATCGAAGTTAATAAAAGTGGGCGCATAAAAATTAATCTCCTATCCGTCAATATTCCCTGCGGAATATACGACTCCTTAACCCTCGTATATATCTGAGGCCACGTGTCAGACGCATTATGACTCTCTCGACTGACTATACTGTTTTATGATTCGCGGTGAGATAAAAAAGCAAGAAATATGGTCTATTCACGTGGCAATGTAAAATAATATCCTTCGAGTCCTGTCTACTTAAAAAATTCACTTTATTTTTATACCTCAGAGATTAACATATAATGCAGAAAGAGAGAGAGAATGTATATGCATTTTCGTTTTATCGATTTTTTCCCATACACAAGCGCGTTCAACTCAATGGAATGACTGTTTGCTAAAGAATTTTTTAATTTTATGCCCGTATATCTTTTGTAATTCTCGCCACAATCTTGACAATAATTTATCAGCGCACAAAACAGGATGTTATTAAAAATTTAATGACGTATGCCTGTCAATATAAACTTTTACAGCAGCTGACATTAAAAATAAAACTATTAAACAGTCCGATAAAGTTCATTCTACACATAGTAAAAGCGAAATTTATTCTATTCTATTCCACTGTACCAACTCTATAAATATTTTTTAATCCCCGAAATTATTTTAAATCCCGTACACCACTCTCTTATACGTGAGTTTAGAAGCGAAAAAGAATTATGCTCGCCGATGCAGTAGCCCAACTGGGTCGCCGTTAAACACACTTCCGCAGCGCGCTCTGTAGAAGTCCATTTTCCGCGCGATTTCCCACCAAAAGGAAAAGCCTTCGTCCGCGCGGCTGTCGACACACACATACTTCCCTTATATTCACCCATCCTCGGTTCTCCCGAACCTCCATAAATTTTCGAAATCGGGCCATGTGTCACATTTAAAGTCTCTCGCAGTTTTGCACTTCTCTCTCTCTCTCTCTCTCTCTCTCTCGCACGTGTCCGGCTCTTTCGAGAGGGTGTGTAACGAGTATATAAGAACCCAGGGCCCGGCATGCGCGCCACGTCCCTAATGCGCGAATCTCGAGAGAGGTAAATAGAGCCATATGCATGAGCACAATGAATTCATCTGCTCTCTCTCCCTCTTTTACCCTATTCCCTTTTTTTAGTTATAAGCGCGCGTGTGCATACCATATAACGCGCGCGTGCTCAGCGTATATGCGACCCTCCCGGTCGTGGTGTGTGCGACACCCCCCGCGGTGTGTAATACGGGCATGGGGCGCGTATGTATATACATACGAACGCGAGAGAGTTGGTTAGTCGAGTTAGGTTATCGGGACGAGTTCCGGGCGAGTTTGCCCGTGTCAGGCAGTCGCGCGAAATTTCGCCATCGACCAGCAGCAGCAGCTAACCTTACGTTGACGCACACCCTCCGTGTGCACGCGCGTATATCTCTCTCTCCGCGGGGCTCTCTGCTGCTGCTGCTGCTGCCTCTGGCTGGGTGGCTGGCCCCGCTGATTGGAATCTGGCTTAAGCCAGCGTGGTTAACGCGATCTTCGGCGCCGAGGCGAGTAATCTAGGACCTGCGGCGTGCAGCTCGCGTGTGTCGCGACGGCAGCGGCAACTTCGTCGTACTGTACCCGCTGTATATGTGCGCTGTTAGCGCTCACCGCATGCTCGATTTGGGAAAGAAGAGAGAGAGAGAGAGAGTTGTTTTCCCCAGCGTCCGAGTGGAATATGACGAGGGGGCGCGAATTTTAGTCCTCGGATGCGATGATTGGATTAAGTCGCTTTGACGGAGAGATGAGAGAGGGTCGGTGTTGGATTTTTTTCGTCCTTCGTTAATGTATTTAATGATTTCGAAGTGATGGGTCATATCGCTTATTGGTTTTTTACGAGTTTCAACGCGTTTATTAATTATATTTTTTATGTAATTGGTTTGGTTTCTTCTATTATAGTAGAAATGGAATTTGGTAATATATTTAAAAATGAAAGATGACTGACTATGAGACTTTCAGGCTACCAAACAGCGAATTCAGTGTACCGTTGAAAATATGTTTTTAAACAAAATAAAAAGAAAAAATATATGAAAAAAGCTTTTAGTACACCGTAATGTTTTGAAAACCTACAACATGAAAAATGTTAAAAATGTATACATTTTAAAAATATATTTTTAAATTACACAAGTGCAGCAAAAAAAATTTTACATACTAATTCAAACGAAATTTTTTTTGTTTTACAGAAAAAATGGTCAGAAAACAAACTTTCATTAATTTTGTTTGGAAAAAAATTTTTAATTCCTTTCCAAGTCCTGCTTTTAAAAATTTTAGTGAAAAAATGCATTAAAATAAATTAAATATTAGCTTTATTGACTATTTACCATTATGCTTTATGTACTGTTTAAGATAGCTTTTAATAGTATATCGCCTCGTACATCTGTTTTATATTTGGAAAAGAGACTGGTAATTTATTCGGGATTTCCAATAGGATTAAGGTTTTTTCGAGGGGGGAAAAGTACTCACTCTGTGTTACTTGAATGAAATAAAAGTGTATTTCAATATCGTTGTATAAATTACATACATTTATTCATGACTCGTATGTTAAAAAAGGAAAGTAAATTATTAATCAATGGATTAAATGGAAATCCGAATTTTTTATCTTTTCTATGAAATCGGAAATCGAATGAAAATAGGTTGAAGTTTTTAATTCGTTAGCAAAATTTTTACCAAACAAAATTTATTTCATCTTCATTAATTTGTTTTATTTACGAAAAAAGGCATGAAATGTATTTGTATATCAACAAAACTACTTAAACTAAACTTAATGGTTTGTTACGAGTATGAGCCATCGAAACTTTTGCATAAAATGTGACAGACGTGGGCTAGATCCAAAGCCATCCGTAACAAGTTCTATAATTGTTATTTATACAAGATTTTCATATTAAAACCCACAAAACACCATATTCAGCTGGTATAAACTCATTACATATCACGTAATCAAATTCCAAATCTTTGCAACCACTTATAAATTTTACAAAAATAATATAAACTCAACAACTATTTTTTGAAATTCCATCCTACAAGACGACGACATACTTAATCGTTAACAAAACATCCAAATCATTTAGTGAATTTCAAAATTATCCCTCATAACATTCAATAGTCTGCCAAAGCATATATGATTACCGAGGTGACAAAAGATCCATTGTGCTGAGACACGACGAGTAACTGCGTCATTCTATGGGCTACCTTGAAACCCGCAGCGCATGCTCGCACACCGCGATCGAAATTAGCATTCCCGGCATTCCTCTTCGAAATACACAAGCATTATCAATGCACACAACGCAATGTTCCCTCGCTCGAAATGAGAACTCTCTGTCTTCGACTGCAAGGGTAATACATCGCTATGCGCGTAGAAACAAATATCTCTCCACTCTCTCGCCCTCCGCAAAACTGCCAGCATAATAAACAATCCGAAGTTATATACCTCGAGGGGCGAACCTCTAGTCGCCTACCCGTATTTTCGATTTTAACACCCGTGTAAAAGAATATGTATATGTATATACATATATGCGCTCGACTTCGCGAAGTTCATCGGCCCTGCAGCAAGAGAAGGAGGTGGAGAAGAGAAGCGAGCCTCTCTGTCGGTTTCCTCTTCCGTCGTAACTACACGCCGTGGAAGATTCTTGGTTTCCTGCGCGCAAGCGAGCGAGCCCTCGTATATGGCGTCTCGGCGAATCACGAGAGCCACGGGCTATAAATCTAATCGGCCCGTTTGCGCGCGCTCTCTCTCTCTCCCTCTCGCGTTCTCTTTTCCACCGACACTTTTGCGCCACGGGTCCACTCCTCGCTCTCTCTCTCCGTCTCTCTTTCGCGAAAGGTAAAACGAGCGAGGCAGATCCTGCTTTCATATACGCACATACACACACATACACACATACACACACACGTGTGAGAGTGCAGTGTCCATGTGTGTGTTCGTAGAGAACTGTGAGGGCCACTGCAGGCGTGCGCTTTTCTCGTTTTGTATACGACGAGCGTATCTAATTGGACGATCGATACCCGTTTTTTGCCGTCGTGTCGCTGCCGCCACCGCGCGTATGTGTCTCGCCTTTTTTTCAAAGGTCGCCTCTCCGTGCGCGCTTGCTTGCAAAAATGCAGCGGGAAGTTTATCGCGAAAATAACCAATTTCAGTGATATATCGCTCGGGCCGATAAAGCCTCGCGGGTTTCCTAGCTTTTCGAAATAAATAAGATATTGTGCACGCGCACGCGCCTGCTTCCACGTATGTGCGTATATGTGTGTGTGTATACAGGTATGTATAGGATTGAGAGATACGGTGGAGATAGTTTATAACGAGGGAAATAGTCGGGCGTTTTTGCTGGATGTCAATTAGTTAGCAATAAATTTTGGGTGATGTATTGGCGCTGATTTGTGCCCGCGATATCGATATAAATTTATTGTGTTATGTGCGCACGCGCGCACGCCCGGGCTCGGAAGTTTCGAGATCGATTTTTCTTGAATTACCCGTTTCCATTAAAATCTAGTTACAATGATGAATAAAGATGAGGAAGCTGAAAGTGGAAAGCGCGTTAGCAGTCGATTTGGTAAGTCGTTACGTCTAACTTAGTTTCGGCTCGTAGTAACTGAACTAATTACAGTAGGAATTGTTTATGCTTTCATTTAAAAGTTAAACGAAGTTGAACTATAAATTAGGCGTTATCTATTGTAAATGCAATAAAGATCTATTGAATGAGTAATAATTATTTTGTCATTTTATGTTTGTTTTTCAAGAATAGAAGTATAATTTGTTGTTAAAAGTATATCTTTAGAGAGAGAAATATTTTCTGTTGAAATTTATCAAGGGATTGATAAAACTTGATTCGATATAATAATTAACTTTTTTTCGGCTATTTTTTCAGTATTATGTAATTGATGCTGCTTTTGGAGAAGCATGTTTTTTTTAATGAATGGAGCATTTTTAAAATACTGAAGGATCTGTTCTCACTGTCCCATTGAATCCCTTCAACCACATATCGTTTACCATTTACTCATTATTACCCTTTTAATCATATTTACTTTCATTAATATACGGTATCAAAATACGAATCAAACCCCGCATATCTCCTTTTAAGTTTCGCCTTTGTACACGAAAACCATACCGTATCAATTACGCGTACTCGCAAACACAAACAGACGAGCGTTCTTTTATACAAAATCGCATCCCGCCAAGCCTTTGTCTTCGAACGCCGAAATATTTCCATATTCCTGTTTTTTTCGTAAAAAAAAAGGTACACAAAGCATTCATTAAGGACCCCATGGTAGAACGCGAATAACATTCACCACAAACTGCAAAGAGGATCGCGAGCAACGGCGTATCCCGCGCGCGGCAGCGCTTTGCGCACCCGGTGCGAACAGATTGCGATGAAAGGATTAGAAACAGGATCAAATATTAAAAGCGCAATTCCGAATGCAAATCAGCCTTTTGGCGCGCCCCAACAGGCGGGGTGATGGTGTGGTCTTTCATCTTCGGCCGCGCGCGCGCGCACGGCTCTTTCAATTGCTGCTCATAAATGGGTTTCGGTTTTCTATGACGAGGAGAGAACACGAGGTAGAAAAAGGAAGAGAGGAAGAGAGCGAGAGAAAGAGCAAAAGAGAGAGAGAAAGAGAGAAGAGAGGAGCGGGTGAGAGAGTGACTAATTACCGGCCATGACGGAATAATCGATGGGATTAAGCCCTATAGCTTTTTTCTCTTCTCTCTCTCACTCCCTGTTCATCGCGTATACCGGCGAAGTGCGGGTATTAGATTTTAACGAGTCAATTCGTTACGTAGCCCGGGCTCCTCGAGTCGTTCTCGCGCATAATTAATTGGCGATGTACCCCCGAAGAGGCTGCGAAAGTTGTTCCCGTAGAAGAAGGGGTTTCCCCCCGGCAGCTCGACGCGCGCGACGTAAGAGAGCCGAGGAGCCGTGATTAAGGGCCGAATAATGATGTACTCGGCTGGAAAGCGCCGCCGCGGCTACGACGTCGCCGTCTTGGCTGACAAATTTCGCCGATGATCGAGCCGACGCCGACGACGTTGCTGCCGCTGCTGGATGTTGCCGTCATCTCTTGGTGTATAGGTATATTGTATACGTTGCCGATGAGATTGCTCCGAAATTGCGAAATATAATAGTAATGTGTTTGGGGAACGAAAACTAATGGCATTCGAAATTTAGTGATTTTAAGATCGATGATTTTGTTGTAATTTGACGTTTCTGATCTATTTATTTTGGTAACATAAATTAATTATTTACTATGGTATTAATGTTCTACACATTAATTTTTCTAAATATTAAAAATGATCGAAAAACAAAAACTATGCATAATATTAATTAGAGATGCACGATATAGCAAGATTAATCTTGATATTGTATTGTCTTAATATTCAAGACAATAATCAATATAATATTTATATACAGTTTTCGATAAAATATCAAGATTGTGGTGTCAAGAATCTTGTCTTGTCTTGAAAAGAACTTAACATTTTCTGATCTTAAGAATTTATCGAAATAATCATGATAACGGGGATGTAATCTCCAATTGTCGAAGAAATAGAGGAAAATAGGAAAATAATCATGAAAAAAGGGGAGGATTATCATCTCTAATGAAACGTTCGAGTGATAAAGGCTGGCGGGGTGATCGACGACGCGCTCCGGCATCCTCTCGGTCCGGCTTACTTAGGTACGTGAGGCCACAGAGAGAGGGTGCGCCGCCTAGCGG
>JAPYZO010013623.1:0-10193 GCA_030522905.1 Torymus flavipes
GCGAGGACAAGTGCGTGACGTTCACGTGCTCGCGATGAGCACAGGCGCAAAGTGAAAGTAAAGAGGGGGGCAAAGACAAGCGCGCGCGCGACACAAAGCCGAGATTGATCGATAAGCGTCGCGCGAAAGTTTAGCTACGCTAAGGCGTCATAAAAGGTTACTATAGGGGTGGCATGATGGTTATTGATTATTGATTCGGTTCGCTGTTTTTACAGGTGAACCGGAGAATTGGCGCATGTATGATTTGCGTAAAATAAATAAATTTGGAAGAATTTTGATTCTTTAATGGTACTTTTTTTAAATAGGTATGCCAGTGAAAAATAGGGCGCTAATACGACAAATCAGTGAAAAATCCACTGATTCTGTGTAGTAAATGTACTTTTGAATCTATCAAATAGTGAGTTATAATTGCTGAATTAGTTATTTTTAAGGGGGAGGGTGGCAATTTCAAATGATTATTATTTTTGGTGCCAAATTAAATTAAATGATTTTACCGTGCAATAATAGAATAATAAGCAATAAAAATCTTTATACTGCTTCACAAGAAAAATTAAATTACAAAGTTTTATAACGTTTCAAATAATGTGCAATTTCATTTTTTCCTACCGATAACGAAAGCTGTGTATATAAAATCTCCACAATATTAATATTCTTTCTGTTTACTTCCTTTCACCCGCGGCAGTTAATTTACTGAACGTAAAAATTCCACGAAGAAGAATTTCAATTCGCGGAGTTACGCTACGCGGCTCTTCCTATTTAAAAAAAAAAATTTCCAAACAAAAACGAAACACAATCTTTCTCCCTCGTTCTCTTGCCCCCGCTCGAAACGACATTAGCACCCCGCGAAGCGGCACGAACGACGCGCTCGCAAATGATAACGGCGAGAAAGGAAATCAGCGTTCGCTCGCGAGGAAACAAGAGGACGCGTCGAGAAATAAGCTCGACGCAGTAGCAGCAGCTTCCCTTTGTCTCTCTCTCTCAGGAAAACAGGTTTATTCAGAGAGCGTGAAAAAATAAAATTAGCGCGTCGCCCCTGGGGCTGTGAAAGGGTTGGAAATGAAATAACTCGGGGATTCGCGTCACGCGCCGCGCCAGGACTTTGCACGCGCACTCGCGTCTAGTCTAGCGATGTCGTCGCTCTGTGGCTCTTTCTTCGTAGCAAGAGAGAGAAAGAGAGAGAGAGAGAATCCTGGGCGCAGATGCTTTTGTGCGTATATATATATATATATATCGGGAGCCAGGGCGCGCGTTGCGTGACATATATGCGTTGATGCCCTCGCTGATTTGCAGGAGCTGTGGCGGGCGCACGTGGATGGGGTGAGATTGCACCAAGACGGTTAGAGACGCGAGAGAAAGTGGGAAAAGAAAGAGTATAGTTGCAGTGTGTGCGAAAGGAGACGTCGCGGCCTGATGGATTGTCTGGATCGTATATACATGCATGCCCTTATGATGGGGCAACAAAGCAGATGTCTCCATGTATGCCGGGAATACTTTGTACGACAATAATAAAAAACGTTGATGTTTGTTTTTTTGTTTTTGGCAAGTTAATTGGTTAAAGAAAATGATGGGAACGTGGAAGTATATAAGTTATGAGTTGAAATAGTAGGATTTCAAATTAAAGGCAAATGATGCAGCTGCATAGAAATCAAAATGAGTAAATAACAGGTGAAATTGGCTCAAAGATTTATAAGTATGTTCATGAAATGCTATGCTTTCAATTTATAATGCAATAACTGCATTAGCAGAATTTCTATTACCCGATTAATCACTTCGAACGAGGCGCTGTTATCACTGACAATAATTTAGTCATAGCGAACTGCACTAATGTTTAATTCAGCCTTTTACTGCACCATTATCATAATGTCAAGTGCTCGGGCGAATAAATTTCATTTAGTACAATGTAATTGTTACGGCGTTGTTAATGAGTCGCGGCAAAAGTGGCCTTTCGGTAAAACACGGACGTACCAACATATATATAAGCCCCATTCAGAATGAATAACCGCGCGCCGCAGATGAAGCGTCGTTACTTTTCACGACGCATTTCGAATTTACCGCAGAGCATCCCTTCACGCTCCCCCAAAATTCTAAAACCTCCCGGCCGAAAAAAAATGGCTCGATCTGCGCGCATGATAGATCTTTACGAGACGTATAACCGCCGGCTATCTTAAGTGGCATAGCCTTCGACCCGTGCAATTTCGGTTATTGCATATCGCCGCCGCCACCACCTTGTGAAATTCACTGCAGAAGGGCTGACTCGACGCGAGAGACGGGGGAAATCGGCCGCGAAAAAATTGGAGCCCGATATCGGCGCCGACCGGGTTATTGCGGCGGCTCGAGGATACTTTCTTCCCCCGCCCGTCGCCCTAATGTTGAAGTCGCTCGCTTTCTTGAGATAGCACGAGTGCTTATTGGGCGACGTTTGGGATGTGAAGAACGAAGGGGGGCCGGCAATTATTTGGCTGGGGCTAAGAATGTTTTTTAAATTAAGGATAGGGGGAATTTATGCTAATTAAATAACTCTAATTGCTGGAATAAAGTGGGCGGTGAATTTAAATAATCTTTAGTTTTGGTGTAAAGGGGTGAAAATATTTTTTAGCCACGCGCTAAAGTTGATTTGGTATGTTATTTTCTTGCTTGAGAAAATACATAGTTAAGTAAACGTCATAATTTTAAGAATATATATTACCTTTTCAAATACTATATGAATGACTATTAATATTACAAAAGAATTTTTTCGTTAAAAAGTTTATTTCAAAATAAATAATTGACTAAATTAATGTATGCTTTTCTCGGATTGCAAACAAATATTATAATGAGGCAGCGCCGTAATTGAAATCCCGGTGTAACTATTAGGACGGAATTAGAATATGCAAAATCTCTTTGAGAGAGCGAGAGAAATGAGTGGCAATGCACTCAGCAGCATTTTCGCGTAAGTTAGTTATCAAAAAGTTACTTAGACCGAGCGTACACACGCTTATTCGTCACTACGATGAATATTCATATCGAGCGGCTTTTATAAATGCTAAAAATGAGCTTATTATGCACTCGCTCGACGCTATAACTGAATACAGGTAATTTCGCGCGTCGTCCGCGAGAGGAAAACAAAAATAGAGAAATTGACGATGGAAAAAATAGGTTATACACCTCGGCGAGACATGAAAATATCCTTTAACGAATTTGCAATTTAAATTCCATCTTAGGACGTTTCGTTACTTCCACGATGAAGGAAGTAAAATGAAATACGATCTGACTCGCCGCTCGCTCTCCAGGAGTACGAAGGAGAGAGATCGCATGCATATTTATATAGTCGGGAAAAAGAGAGTGGGAGTGAATGAAAAAAAGGCTGGAAAAGGATAAAGTTCGAAAAACTCTTAGTATTAAAAACTCGCCGTCGGTTCCCGTGCCATCATCCCCCGCCCCCAGTCCGTCTCGGCCGTCGAGTGGAAAGTTATGCCCCGGGAAATTCGATGCGTGCGCACGCTCGCATTGGGAAACACGAAAATTCCTCCCATCCCGCGTCACCGCCGAGACGGTGAAAAGGGACAAGATTTTATCCACCCGCCTCATATTTAATCCCATAGAGGAAATTTCTGCATCTAGATGCTTCTGCTGCTGCTTCTGTGCCGACTGATAGATGCCATGTATATGAGTCTTCTAAAAGTTAATAGCGGCCGTCGACTTTTAAACTGAATCATTCGGAGGGTGGAAAACAATTTTAGCTTTGATGTGCTCTAGCATTTTGAGGGAATTATTGTTTAGCTTGAAACTTCTTATCGGGAGTAGTAGGATATTGCGCTTTTGAAAAGTTCGAGAGTATAACTACGCTTTTGTATTCGTTATGTTCTTTTCATATGGTTAAGGATATGGATGATGAAAGGGCCACGAATTGCACGTTAAATTATAACTCAGAGGATTTGAATTTGTAGCAGGAATGACGCAAATGTTTGAAATTAGACATTCATGTTCAGCACCAGGAGAAAATTCTAATTACCGTTATATTAGCAAAACAAACTAAACTCAATACTGCAATATTAATACAATGGTAAAATATGTAGTAACTACTGCTTTAAATAAAGTATATAATTTATCCAGGTTATACAAAATAATAGATAATAAAATATTATAAACTATATAATATATTCATAATTTAGGATAAACCTTATAAGCCCATGTATTGTATGTGTATATATTTACTAAAAATAAACCATGACATACACTATAATCTATTTCCTATTTTAAAATAATATAGTAAATATTATTCACTATAATAATTGAAAAAGGCTCCTGGAAATCCATTCCCACTGAAATATAGTTCATCCATCTATTGTTTGAAAATTTCATTAGCCGTAACTTTTTTGTTTACCTAGCATTTGGAAAAGCGCATACCAGCCCCCGCAATAAATTTTCAGCCTCGACCTAAAATTCTCCTCTCACCGTCCCATCGGCATCGACGAAAAACCGCCTCGGCCGCAGCTTCCGTGCGCGGCTCGCTTTCCAATCTTTACAACCTTAGCCCCGAAAAATCCCTTAGCCAGCCGCAGCAGTTTTATATGAATTTTCTCGGCGGCCAGTAGCGGCCACTGGTCCACTGGGTTATAACGTTATACGACGCTAGAAAGAGAGAGTGAGGGCGTGCGCGCATTATGCGCAGTCGCGTCGTAAATCGTCAGCGCGGATCTCTTCCCCGTCAACTGTTTCGTTAATTTTTACGGCGCACGAGACTTGGAAGCCGCGTGAGTCCATATGCCGTTTGCTGGTTCTCGAGGATTTTTACAATTTCGTCGAGTTGTATATGGTGGGCTGAGTGTGTAGACAGCCTTTTTAAAAGATAGCTTGGAATGCCCATAAAGAAGAGGGAAATTCGGACGATCCGGGGCGTTTCTCCACGGTTTTATTGAGTTAAAGGATAAAACGAAAATTTTCGGAGGATGGTCAGTTTAGGAGTAGCTGAGCGTAATAAAAAGGTTAGGATATTAAAGGAGAGATCGGCTAGTTAGTTTTCTAAAATTATGGGGCTGGAGCCAGACTATCAAGTCTATTAATTTTTAATCACGTATTACTGCTTCTTATTGAATGCGTTACAGTATATTTTGGTACTACGTGGTCAAATATTCGTAGACTTATGAATAATGAAGAGTTTCCATTCGTGTTCATAGCTTATTATTACGATATAAATAACACATTCTTTCATAATCAATAGTCTTTTTACAATATGTGTATTTATATATTTTAGGAATCAATCTGCACGTCCTATACATCTTTGTTTATTTATTCAAGTGAAGCTTTAAATTGATCCAGTGAACTTTTTAAATGTACAAGCATTGCTAGCGAACAGCGAACTAAAATTAAAGAGTGTAAATTAAAGATGAAGTTCAAGTTCGCAGTTCGTGTCTTTTTAATAGACGGCATTCGATTGTTTGAGGTTGGACCATCAGTGTCATTATATATATTCAACAGTCAGATGACGTGCATGCAATCAAAAAATAGAAATCAGCTTGAAACGTATAACGACAATGGATGCCTGACCTGAAATGCAGTAAAGTTCTCCTTTAATTTTTAAGACAGGCTTTTAATAGTCAAAGACGCAGCCAAACGTTTATATACTGCAAACATAAAACAGATTTTATGAAATATTGAAATTCCAAGATTTTAAAGGTGACGAAAATACAATCTAAAATAGAATCACATACATATCGTGGACTTCAAAGAATATATCAAAACTCTTGTTATCCAAATGAAAATCTTACACTATTCATGCCCGTAGCGATACTATACAGACCAAGTTTTCAGAAAAGCAACGAAAGAAAAAAGTGCGTAATATTTCAAAGAAAACAAAAACGTCAAGGGATCGAGCCCAAAAGTGACAAGCTGCTCCTATTGTTCGCGCCTCGTTCTTTCCACCATCACCTTAACTTTTAACTCTTCGATACCGTCTCTCTTTCTCCATATAATAACGATAGGTCAAATTTTTTCCAACTCTCCGCACGCAGCGCTGGAAAACTAGGAAACGATCGCCCGACTTTTTCCCTAGCGAGACTCGCTGTGCGCGCACAGAAAAAGGGCTCTTTCACTCGAAAAGGACAGTCGCGCGCGCACGGGCAGGTAAGACTTCTACATACCCATACTCGGGGAGATTTTATTGAGTCTGAGGGAGAGAGAAAGAGAGGCTGAACGGAGGGGTGACACATTCAGGGAGTTCTGTGGGAATATCGAAGAGCCCCGGGGACACTGCGCTCGCTCGCGCTGCCAAAGGAGCAGCAACAAAGAGAGGAGAAAGAGAGAGAGAGAGAGAGAGAGAGAGTCGGTAAAAAGGGCCCGGTGGGCTTGAGTGGCCGCAAACAAAAATACAAAGAAGCCTTAAAATATGTCAAACCGGTCAGTTCCCCCTGCATACAGCGTATACATATATGTGTAACGTACACGCCTCCTACTCTCCTCTCTTTTCTCTCCGTCTCGTTCTAGGATTTAGCGCGAGCGTGCGCGTGCGAGAGAGGCGGTTTGGCGTATCGGCGGATCATCGCGGTTGCATAATGGAAAGACGAGGAAAAAATCCGTGCGGAGAGAGAAAGATGCCCCGTGGTCGCGTATGTATACGCCTGCGCGCGCGGTAGATTTCGGCCGGCGATATAGCGCTCGGATGGATTTCGGAGATCTATATATATATATTTATGTGCGCTTGAGCCAAGAAGGAATGATAGAGCGCCGCGAGCTTTGTTCTGGTATGAAAATGTGACGAGATTCGTTGGGAGATAGAGAGGGGGTGTGAGCGATCTGGAGATCAGCGTGTTGTAGATTGGTTTGTGTGAAAATAGACTGCTTTGATGTGCAATTTCAAATATATTAATTGGATACAATACATCTTTGATAGTTTGAAAAATTCTATAATTTTACTTATGGTTAAAAAGATGCAGAAGTAACGGAATGATGAGAGATAATTGAAACGTCCTCTATTGCTCAACTTTCTCACCAAACTCTTTTACAAACGCTCCAATTTATTTTACCCCACTTTCATCTCTCCCATTCCTGCATACGAAATTAATAGCCTCGTTTATAAGCCGGAATCACCTCAACAATAAAATAATAAATTTTGATAGCAGCGCGCGATACGACCAAAACGAAAACGCATAACTTATATATAACACACGTCGGATATATACTGCGCGCGCGCGCGCCGGCGATTCCCACCGATAAAACTTGAAAAATTCCACCTACTTAATCCCGCAGCTCGACGTCGACGACGCGCGGCTTCTGCACCACGAGACGAGAAAAACTAAGACGAAAATAGAAACGTCGGTATTATATGGGGGGTGCGTCGATTCGTCAAGGATCGACGCGTGTATGAGAGCGCGAGGTCAATTTTTCCCCCAAATGCCAGGAGATAAAACTCGGCGATTCGTCGCGATCCCCGAGTAGGAAGTTCCTGTCTTTTTTTCCCTTCTCTCTCTCTCGCTCGCTCGCGTGCCCGAGCTCTGGCGTTCGAGCGAGTCATCAGCCTCTTTGAGTGACGTTCGAATTCTCCAAGGACACCTGGTATATACGGTCCCCAAACCGAGCCCCGAACAAAAAGCACGAACGAAGAGCGTAGAATGAGAGAGAGAGGGAGAGAAAAAACGCATCACCGCAGCATTTGAATGAAAGAAGGGACGATCAATCCTCCTCTGCTTGAGCGAGAGCGATCATATCTCGGGGGGTATACCTTAAGATTCCGCGATATCGCGCGAGCTGAGCTCTCTCTGTCGTACACATGCAGCTACATTGTCGCGGGCTATTGTCGCGCCGCGAGAGCGCGCCCATCATTTGTCAGACTCGCGCTATACATGTATACATATATCCACTTATAAGGTGCCTCTTTTTTTAAAAGGCCTACATAGCAGGCGCGGGACGCCCATTAAGCCCCCGCGATCATCGCGAGATTCCTCTCTCCCGCACGCGTCTGCCCGCAGTGACGCAACAATATATATAATGTCTATGTATATACGAAAATACAAGTGTATATTACGCGCACCTCGACACGTCAACTTCGCGCGTAATATAACTCGTCGTGGGAGAGAACGGTGCTCTTATTAAACTTATTTGTTTAACGAGCTCGCGGCGGGAGTGCGATGGGAGTAATAATTGAGAGATGCGCTTTATGGGAACAGTGACGAAGTTGTGGCTCTGTGTGTATACGAGGCGCGAGTCATTGGCGTGAAAAATTCTTCCTTTCTTTCTGCCTCTCACTCATCCTCTCGCGTCGTTACTTGCACGCGGCGCATCGGAACGGGATTCTTTTTTTTCTTTGGCCCGCGGCGCCGATTATGTTATTTGTGCACTAGCGCGCTGCTCGGATTAGGCACTTGTGTGTATAGGAACCGTTAAAAAAAGGTCGCCGAGCACAGCGAGTATTGTCATTAGTTTTATTATGCGACTCTTGATGGGAAAGTAAATTGAAAATGATGTGATCGTAACGGGGCCGCGTCGAAGGAAAATACAAGTTTTCAATTTTTAATTTCTCATAATAAAGAATTAAAAGTGCATCGCGGCCGGATGTAACCGGCACGGAGGAGTTTTTTTGGGAGAGGGAGGAGCCGCTGCCAAGGCCACAATCCCCCATGTTGTGGGAGTTTGTTTTGATTCGAAGCAGTTCTTCATGCTCGTGTTTATTCTACCTACTTGTGAAATAATTTGAATCGTTGTGCGTTAAGTAGGTGCCGTTACAGGGCGATGGGTGAGAGGAAGAAGAAAAATATTTGGTCAACGCATAGAAATCGATAAGTAGGATGATAAAAATGTATCAGGTTTCCTATTTTGTCAACATCAACTTTCTGTGTAATTCAAATAAAAGAATAATTGGTAGGGTGATTTGCAATAATTATTGTACTTTACGAAGTTTCAGTGAATAAATTTTCAGCAATACATGCTTGAGATACTTGGAGAAGTGAATTATTTTATTTCATAATCTAAATGTAAAAACATTATTGTTATCCATATTTATTAGTGGCACAGGAAACAATAATAATAAAGAATGATAAATAGCACATTTGTTAGTGATATTAACTTCTTACTGTATCTATTTATTGATTTACTTTGTCGATCCATATAAGGACATGGTGTCGCCATCTATTGGGTGACAAAGAGCACAAACGAAGAGCTGGTCATAGATCAAAGTATGTATACAAAAATATTTCCGCTATGATCGATATGTTAAAGATTCATTTTGTTCAAATTATGCGTATTATTAGAAAAAATATAAATTAAAACGAGTAGTTAAAGTAATTAAACGAAATTAATTTTTATTATATAATTAATGAGACCGATCGCTGCGATATCTAGATCATGGTGTTAGCTCAAACATTCGGCTAGAAAAAAATAAAGGAAACCATATTTAAGAATTATATTATATTTATTAACAATAATATTTATTAACGTTTTAAAAATAAGGTTAAGCTATAAATTTATTAGTGCTATTAAGAATTTGATAAGATCAGATTTTATCTCAAATATCAATTGTTCAGTCCGCAAAACCCCTATCTAAAATTTTACGTCTGAGAAGTTAAAATTAGAAAATAACAAGTTTTATCTAGAAATTTTCTTGACTGAATGGTTCGGCCGAGAAAATGCAATATTTTTTATTTGGAGTGCATAATATATAGACTCTCATAGTTACTTGACTGAATTTGTTCATGGTGGCGCCATCTGTGTTGTAATTATAAAATAAAATTCGATCAATTTATTGATCGATGATACATGATGACGGTAAAAGTTTTTATAAATGTTTTTTGTCAAGATTAATAATAAAATAAATTTATTTATACTATCTTCTCTTTAATAGTACTGTAATTAATAACATATTCATCGAAATGATCTATGCTATATTGTGTGATTTACCGATCGATCCTGTGTCAACTGCTGCCATCTATATTAATTTGTCGGTACTGTCAGGATATTATAGATCCTCGTATCCTGACTTCCTGACGTATCGATCGATCCATGTGTACTCAGTACCGCCATCTATCTTAAGATTCATATACTGCAGTTGATCCATCGATCGATAACCATCGATTGTAAACTAATTTTTATACAAATTTCAGTTATTTTTTATTGCAAATTTTAAGAAAAGGTTTTATTTTTAGTAACTAGGAAAATTCAGAAAAATATTTTCCATAAAATGCTGATCGATCAAGTAAAGATCTGACATATCGATCGATTCTGGA
>JAPYZO010013624.1:3930-17297 GCA_030522905.1 Torymus flavipes
GAGAGAGAGCTCGCGGGCACGAGTTGGCGGCATTGAGAGTATTTAAATATGTAAAATATAAAGTGATAATCCGCGCGGACTTGCTTTATGGAATATGAAAATAAAAATAATGAGAGAAATATCACAGCTGCGTGAGCGCGCGGCGCCTCTTCTTTCGTACAATAGATGCAAAAGCAAATTAAATTTTCCACCTCTCCAATTATTGTTAAAAGCCCGCCTACACCTTTCCCCGAGACGATTTTAACCTACTACTACTCTTTTAGTACGACGATGGTTTTGGAAAAAGATAATCATATGATCAATAATTAACGCAGAAATATGGACGATTATTTATTTCACGTGCGTGAGCCCGCAAGGCATAGAGAGAATACAGCGGCTGCGCAATAAAACGTCATGTAGGCGTACATAAGTCGAAAGGATCCTCTCGACTGTCAAACTAAAACAGTCATCTGAGACACTTGGGTCGAGTGCAGCGCCGGCTGCTATAACTCAGTGCTGCTCCCGGATTCCCAGCAGCGGCAGCGACAATCGCGTGAATTCGCGTAGCGTTGGCGTCGCCGGCGGCTGCAAATTAGAGAGGCGCGTGCGCGCTCCCAGCTAAACAGATGCAAAAATATGCATTTTCCATCGCGAACCCGTTAGTCTGTCTCAAGGGATCGGGTCGCCGGCGAATTTCGCTTCCCTTCGCTATATATACTCTCTAGCTCTCGCTCTCTCACTCGGCGCACAGCCCAGCCGGCGGATCGTTATTTCCCAATTTCCCCCGAACCTTTCCGCCGTAAATTGCGCGCTCGCATGCATGCGGGAATGCAGCCCGGCGGCGGCAGCGTTTTCAAATTCTCGACCTCAACAGCGACGTTTGCGTGTGTATGTGTGTCTTCTCTCCTCCCCCCACTTCTCTCCTCGCGATTGCGATTTCGTGCGGAACGCTGCGCTTTTTCTACTTGCCATCAATTAAGCGCGCGCGCGTGTCCCATTTCCAGCTGGCTATTAAAATGAATCACTCTTTTATAGAGAGCACCGATTGAATTTTTAAACAACAAACGCGCTGCTTTTATTTAGCGCCGTTGCCGAACTGCCTGGCTCCGGTGTCCTTAGCGCCCCGCGCGATCGCGTTGTTCATTATATAATTGCTCTATAAAATTATTATTGGATCGGCCGTTATTTTCGGATTTTATAATCTATACGTCATAAATATATGCGATATTTATATTTGTTAGCTAGAATTAAAGGGATAATTCGTATAAGATAATAAAATTGAATTTTATGAATTTTTTTTATTGATCGTGAGCTAAAATGCATGCTTTTTATAGAGCTACTCTACCACATTATGGCATTCAAGTTAATCCTTCGGAGGTTCAGAATAAATCTGGATGGGTAGAAATTCATGATGGCTAATTCCACGGTCTTTATAAATAACATAGCTAAATAAAGAACATTAAAATAGTACCACTCTTTATGTCTGTTTTATGCGAGAAATTTTAGCATTATTTCACTCATAATATATAAATGCCAAATTACTTAAATGAATATAAAAAGAATTGCGTTTAACTGTTTGCAGAAAAAGCGTAAGGGAAATAATGAAAAATATAATTCTAAACCGTTTCAGTATAAGTTGTATATTTTTAAATTATCCAATCTGTATTTTGGTTGCTCCTCTAAACATACTTTTTTATTTAATATTCGTGCGAAATTTTAAGATAATAGCTTAACGAATAAATTGATGAATACGACATTTATAAAAATCGATTTTTGAGGTTACATTATACTAAAAAGCCCTATGGGAAAACGTAATTTTATTTTTTCACCGCTAAATCGACTAATTTAGAGTTTAGATTACTATTAAATTAATATTGAAAATAAAAAATATTGAGGGGCCCAAGAAAGCACCCCATTAAAACCCTTGGCGAAAGAAAACTGTATATTATAATAAATGACTTAAGGACTCATCTAATCTTCTTGATTCATAGTCATTTAAGGATGCCAAAAGGGACTGCTTTAATGGGTAAGCTAAAAAGAATTCTGGCTCACCTCGGACACTCGCATAAGCCTCGGCTACATCAAAGCGCCACCATTAGTATTAACAAGTAAATTATTCAAATGCGGATAAACAGCTGCCGTTTCATCGTGGCTCCCGATTACTTATACACCGACGCATTTCTTTCTCTCACTCATTATCATATCCAGTTCATGAGCCGAGGAAAGAAAATTTCGCTTCCTTAAATAACGCAAAGCTAGCTCGATCAAACGTATATATACGTATACACATATAATCGCGAATAGGCTTGAGAAAGAGAGAGAGAGAGAGAGAGGGAGAGGGATCGCTCGCGATTACGATAACGAGAGGACACGTTCCGGGCGTGGAGCAGGAGGAGAAGAAGAAGAAGAAGGAGGCAACCCCGATTCTCGAGAGATGGAGCGAGTCGCAGAGGTCGCGACCCCTTAACAGCGAGAAAAAACATTCCATCAGCCCTTCGGGTTACTGCTGCTGCTGCTGCTACTTCCTGCGGGAGAAAGACGGAGTATAGCGTGAAAGAGTGAGAGAGAGAGAGAGAGAGAGAGAGCGTCTCCTTACTTCCTTCCTTCCTCATCCTCCTCCTTCTCCGTTCGTTTCTCCGCGTCCTCTGGAAGGCGCTCGAGCTAACTTCGGGCCACCGCCATTTATTTAATTAATTCCCGAGCGCGCGCAAGTAGCAGCTAGCGCGCGATGTATACACTCGTGCCAGAATTACGCTGCTGCCTTCTTATTCTCGCTCTCTTTCTCTCTCCTCCGCTTCTCTCACCCTCTTCCGGCCGCGCAGAAGTGTGCGCATGCGTCTCTGTGAGAGTAGTGCATGTAAATACAGGATGGTGTGGGCGGGAGAGAGAGAGAGAGCGAGCTCGACTGCTGCTGCCACGAGTACGTGACCCAGTCGCCTCGGGGAACGCTTCCCGCGCGTCGAATTTCAAAGAAATCCGAAACCTTCGTAATTTCCCAGACGTGTTTGCGATATGAAAATTTGCACGAGCGTTATATATATATATCCGGGACTACCATTAAAGACTACATATATATACCCCCCCCTCTCTCTCTCTCTCGATTCTTCCCCCTTAATAGGATTGCCTCGGATGTTTGGGGAAATCAATTTATCTTTTGAATACACATCCGTCATTTTTCGAATATAAAAATCAGACTCGACTTTTGGGCTTTGAGGATGAGGAAGGAGAAAAAATGCGAAATCATCCATCATAATATAGCCTCGGTGAAAATAGTAAAAGGCTTCTGTAACAGTTCTAATATCTACATAAATCTTGATGGGAGAATGTTTTATAGGGCAAACATGATAATGTACAAATTACGGCGATATTTCAAAAAGAGAGGCTCGAGAGAAAAAATGATTAATTTCGGCTCGCCGCACTGCTAATAACGCCGTGTTCAAACGGCCAAGCTAAATTATTCACGCAAAACAGAGTGCGCATCATTGTGCGTTATTGAGCGGAAAAGAGGCTGGAAAAATAAAAACATTATATTTATTGATGCGGGAGAGAGAGAGAGAGAGAGAAAGAGAGAGAGGGAGAGAGAAAGAGAGAGAGAGAGTCGAATAAACGAGATCTGAGTGGCGGTGACGAAGGTCCGTACACGGAAGAGAGGAGCACGCACGGACGGGCGGAAATGAATAATCAATAATCTCACACACGCCGGTCTCTCCTCAGGCTATGTACATCCTTGTATAATTTACGAATTCGTGGCGGCACGTGCGTGTTCAATCTTCTTGCTGGCGAAATTACTTTAATGAAGTATCTTTTGTGATGCGCGCGCGTGGCTCTCCACGAGAAAGAGAGAAAGACCATCGGAAATTGATTCCTGACCGACGAAACTACCTCCGCACTGATACGTATCGATAGTTCGGGGACCTACTGGTATTATCGCCCTGAGTTTCTCTCTCTCTCTCTCGACGAGTGAGAGAGGAGCTCTCTTGTGTTCCCAAAGCTCTATAAAACCCAGGCCGATAGTTGAGAGCTAGCTCTCTTTCTTTCTCTTGTAACGCGCGCGCCACCGCCCGATAAAAGCCAGGCGCTCTCTTTTCCTTCTCTCTCTCTCTCTCCTCGTTCTCTCTTTCTTGCTCCTCCGAGCTTTTATGAAGATGCGCGGGAGTGTTTTGCTTCGCAGCACACTGTGTACCGACGCGTCGATCCTCGGTTTCTTCTTTTCTCTCTTTTAGGCTATTTTCGTTTTTTTGAATAAATAACGCGAATCAAAAGAATACCTGCGTAATGATTCTAATTTAAAGTTTGCGATAAAAAATGGAGCTTTGAATTCGATTTAATGTATTCTGAGATGTATCGGGATAGATTTTCTTTGTAAACTTTTCCGATATTCATTGATCCCTTTACGACCCAAGGAAAAAAAAAACTTTAAAGTATATACGTGACGTCAAACCATTGACGAGATACCCTTTGAAGTTCCATTGGTATGACGTTACTCTAGAAACTTGAAAAGCCCTTAGCTTAATTTGGTTTCGTTTTCTAGAATTCAAAAAAGTTCGTTAAAGCTCCGATAAATTTATCACAGGCTTTTCTTTTTTCTTTTTTTTCTAATGGATATTATTATATAATTAATTTAACATCTTTCGTATATTTATAACAAATGATGTTATAATAAAAACCTTATGAACAACTTTAATATAATATTGAATTCCAAAGAGACATATGCGTTTATGTATAAGCAACTCAGTGAATATGCTCTAATCAAAGAATAAAAGTGACCATTTACGGAAAATTGCTTATTATTCGACTTGACCTAGATTTGATAGAATAGCAATCATAGTAGTACTATGATAATTTTCAATGCTATAATTTACTGCCATGAATATACATCATATATTCTTAGCCATGAATGACACTATTTGTTCATCGTTGATAATTTGATTTACAAGCTTATGCAGCAACATTTGATTTCAATTGTTATCATTACTCAGGAATTTTACGATAGATATTTGCTTGTGGACAGATATATATGTATGCCGAGACACTGTCAAAACCATACCTATAATTACCGATTACCCAACTTAACACCAATATAATTGTGTTTCATTATCGATTTGAATTCAGATATAAAGATTATTAATTGTGGCTAATGCATATAGAAGCGGCGATGTAAAATTGCTATCGTTGTGTTATTATTATAAATATTTACTTTAAATTAAACCGATTAAACCGTAAAATATTAATTTAGTACTGTATACCCGATTAAATAAAAACCGATAGTTAAAACTGTCGTTAATGATTTTATTCTCTTTATAAATATAATGAATTATAATTTTTTACTTACATACTGACTAAGGCAAACAAATATTATTAACTAGTTTCTGCAGAAATAATAAGAGAAGAAATGTCGTATGCCTCACGATGTTAAATCTGGACACTGAGCTTTTACAAACTGAAACTAGTAATGTGCTCGACATTCATAGACGCGTGCTTGGAGGTTGACTAATTCACGATTAACTGAAGCGTAATAATCTATACAACAATTTGTAGGCTATGTCCCCGATTGATAAACGTTCTAAAGCTCAGAGCAGAGCTTTTTGCGCAACCAGAATTATCTACACTCATTGAAAATATCTTTCGCGTCTACTGATAAATACAGTTGCATCAGAAATAAGTTGATCTCAGAGTTTCCCAATGAAATATCGAAGTGCGTCGTATCTCGTGTTTTCAATGCTAATGTCTATTGTGCGTGCAAACGATTTTTGTATTTAGAACGAAAAATAAAGATGATTAAATTTTTTTTATCGAGAAGCGTATTTTTATTCAGTGTGCGTTAGTGCGACTTGAATTTTAATGGACGTCTTTTTCCGGCATAAAAACGTGATAAATTATTTTCGATACGATAACAAAAGAGATAAAAACATACAAGCTGCGACCGTATATTTATATTTGAAAATTAAAATCATTTTGATATTCTCATCGAAAATAAATGTATTGCCATTTTCAGTGAACGCATATAGAATGTTTTGATTAAAAATAAATTCGGCCCGAAAAAATCAATACCGTGTAAAATATGAAAGTTTGAAATGTTTCTCCAAAAATATTGAATCGTATTCGATTCTGAACGCAAATAGTATTCTATGAAGCTATAAAACTTTCATTTTAGCACATATATCGGTACAAATGCTAAAAATAGTATAATGTTAATTTGAATATAGATAGCCAGGTTATACAGAGTCGAAAATTCGAAAATTTATTGTCCGTGCTGCTTGAGATATCACTGTGTACGTCCCGGGAGGCGTCCTCCTTTGTTCATCGAATACATCAAGGCGCGAGCCGCTAGGATATAGTGATTTGACGGCACGTATAAAGTTTCACGTCCATACATATTTGCTTGGGCGGGCATAAATAATTTAAGGATGGCGCAAGATCCGCTCGCGGCACTCGCGCTGCGGTGCCTGAAGGTATAACATGCTGCATCGCGGCGCTGCATATTTCATTGCATAAGCTAGGAGCCACTTAGCAGATAAATCCCCTCGAGGGCCGATCCAATTCCTCTTTGTTTTTCGAGAGGATGCGGCCATAATATGGCGCGCAGACAAAGCCGTTGATCGAGTGTCGTTGTGTAATTAGCGAGGTGGCTCTTTTTTTATCCGCGAGGGGTACTGCGGGCTGTCGATGCCGGCGACGCTGCTGCAGCTCGTAAATTGCCGGAGGAGCGGCTAATAGGTTATGCAGCTACACCTTGTCGTCGCATAATTGGATTTACACGCGCGGCTATATAGGGAGGGGGCGTCCATTGTTCACGCATAATGTATCTGCGCTCGTTGCGGGCTTAGGGCGTATAATACACGACGATGTCGCGTGACGCGCAGCCAAGAGCCTGTGTCATATAATGCGCCGCCGTCGCCTCGCGCAAGCGCTGATGCATTGGTCTGCGCGGGAGTGTAGGTAGTCGCTTTC
Organism: Torymus flavipes; assembly: GCA_030522905.1. NCBI lineage: Eukaryota > Metazoa > Arthropoda > Insecta > Hymenoptera > Torymidae > Torymus > Torymus flavipes. The sequence goes on from JAPYZO010013624.1 coordinate 10,861, forward strand.
CGCCTTGTAAACGCGCAAGCGGCAGAGTCAGCCTCCTAATTAGCTGAGCTCGCTAAATTTCATTCGCGTCTTTGCAGCTGCGCTGCGGCTTTTTCCGCCTCGGCTGTTTAGCTGTTACAAAATTCACGTTCATGTATAGTTTATATACGTCATGCATTCTCTTTAGCTGAGAGTTTAATCGGTCGCCCGTTAGAATAACGCGCGTGTTTGGCCAAAAACTACTGGTTCTATGCAAATGTATTAAACGACGCGAAACGCTTTCGCTCTTTTTTTTTCCTCTTCCTCTCTCGCGTCCGCGAGCCCTTTAACAAAGTGATTTTCAGCAATTTGCAATATTTCATTTTTCGGCCGCTGTAAAAAATACTTTATCGGGAGCAGTTATAAATTCTCTCTTGTCGGTTCTGCGTACATATACACCGCGTTTCCATGCGCGAAAAAACAGCCATGTTGAAATTCTCCGATGAACAAAAAAAAAAAGTAGAACAATTGGGCGTATAAAGTGTATATATACGCGCGCGGGCTGAAATCGCGGTTATTCCTATAATTCCGATGGTATTTCACCATGACCCTATCCGCGCAATGACTATCATACCGCGCGTGTTTGCAAAAAGCAGCTCTCGCTTATACTCTTTATCCGCGCAATTTCCTCGAAATGACACGACTAGCGCGGGGCAAGCGCGCGATAAGAAGCGAAGGCACGCGCGCCGACTGCCGATTATATCCGCGTATTATTCTCGCCGCTCGTGGATCAGGGGCAAGCGCTGCCGGCGCGTGACAAACATCTCTCTCGGGTGCGCTGCAGCCAAGTCGGCTCTCGCGACGATCGGAAAGCTCTCTTTGTTGCGCCATGGGGGCAGCGCGGGCACCGAGCTTTATTGAGGAATCGATATACGGGGGCGCGTATATAGTAGGCACGCACGCGAACTAGCTGCGAGCCACTTTTAAAAAGCCTCGAGAGCAGCAGCCCGTACGGGTTTCCCAGTAGAGGACGGCGTTTGTCGCTCGTCGCTCTCTTGACAGTCAATATGCCGCGACGCTAAGCGTCGATTTCGATCTCGATTCCAGTAGCGGCAACCGGGGATCGTGCCACTTTTCGCGAAATAGCGACACAAAAGCTCAGCTGCGCGCACGTGTGGGGCCGGGAAATCCACAGTGCAGCGAGTAATAAGGGAGCGAGCTCGACGACGTCTTTGCAGCGGCTTTTTTGCTCTCGGGGGCGCACTTCCGGCCGGCGCCTCCACGCGCAAGGCTCCTTAGAATCTTGGCGCGGGGGAGAGAGAGAGAAGTTCTTACAATGGACACAATATCTGGCCGAGGGAGAAAGGCGTTCGCGGAATATATACGAATGGAAGGGGCGCGGAGGTTTTTTAATGGAACGATGCCCGAGATAATTGCGTGAAATGCTCTCTCGCCCTCTACGCTCTTTCTGCATATACACTCGAGAGCATAATGGAAGCTGGCTATTCCGGCCGTCAAATAATCGCTGCGAAAATACGTTATAAATCGAGGATAATTGTATATGCGGCTGCCGCGTTTAAGTGTGTTAATAGGCCCGGTATATATATACACTCTCGATTCTTCGCGTTCTAATTCGATTAATCGGCCGACCCGAACAATAGACGCGCTCCCGTTATTAATGACATTCCATTGATTTCCACAGCACGCGTCCACGGAAAAGAAGAATATTTCGCTGAAGAGTGCAGTCAGTCGATGGCAAATTTTTTTTGCGAAAAACAATAACGACTGCGGGACGAGGGCGCGCGGGCGCAACTAGAAATAAAATTTTGCTCGAGCATTCAACCGTTAAGCGAATAATCGCGAGCGAATTCAATAGGAAAAATAAATTTAAATTCTCCCCGTAGAGCAGCCGGGAGCTACTCGTAAAAAAGCATGTTTGTATATACACACACACGCAGGGACAGGAGGAGGAACAAAAACACAACACATGACGTAATTTCGTGGAGCGATTTTTAGCGTGAACGGCGAGTCGAGCTAAACGCCGAAACATTCTTTTGTTTTACGCGTGGGATGGTATATAAAAAAAAATTGCCTCCCCCCTCCCTCCCTTCGTCTTTATATATTCCAGCTTTGATAAAAGTCGCTTTGGCCGCGCGCGTACATTCGGTAATAAAGGAAAAACGCATAGGTACAAATTGCGCGAGTGGAGGCAAGTCGAACAATAAAAAGAAGAATGTGTAGCACGCGTATAGCGGCCTTTATATTTGGCTGGCGGTTGCGCTGCTCGCTCGGGCAAAAAGTCCACTCGTTATTCGGCTGTCGAATCTTTTCGGCGGGATGACACATACAGCGTGTGCGTATGCGACAAGGGGGCCGCTTTCTCTCTCTCTCAAAAGCTATCCGTAGCCCGGCATCGGCCCTGTAGGCACGTACTACGGTCATTATTAAACGTCACTCTCGTTAACGAAGTCTGGAGAGGAGGACGACGAGAGAGTGAGTGGGAGAGAGTCGACGACGACGTCGAGCGCACACGCGCCTGTCCCCGCGCTCTCCCCACCCCACCCCCCGGTTTATACACATGTGCCGACGACGAGCGTGTACACGTCGACGCGCACGTATTATTGATTTGTGCCAATAACACGCAGCCTCTCGATACCTCCCACACACATGCGTTCTCTCTCTCTCTGGGCGGCTAGCCTCGCCGCCAGAAGAGCGAGGGGGTGTGGGTGAGGCTCTACGCTCCGATTGTTTGCTTTCCATAGTGCGGCGCGGCGCTCGCGCACCCCCCAGCTCGGACGATTGATACACGCGAGTGTATACGCACGTAAAAGCGGCCGAGGACAGCGACGGTTTTGCACACCGGCGGCGATCATACATATAAGCGTCTTTCGCAGCAATGTAAAATCGCTAGATCAATACTCTCTTTTTGCAATTTTTCTGGCGCAACCGCTTTTTGTATACGGATCGCTCAGCGTAAAAGTATTTCCGAGCGATCCCTGCGCGTGCAGGCTCGCAGGCATCGATCGCCCTACGCTGCTAAAAATGAAAAAGCTCCGCGGACAAAGGTCTCTCGGCGAGAAAAAGAAGCAGCAACAGTATATGGGGGACGTACTCGCATCGGGGATATAGGTACCGAAGGCGCGCGCTTATGATGCGCTCGGGGTGATTGCTTGCTTTCCGCGGCCAAGTTCCGGCGACGACTTGCGAGTCAGCGGCGCGTGTATGTAGCTAGACACACGGTGTACAGGAGGCACGACGTGTCCCTCCAGCCGGCGAGAGTCAGTCGACGATGTACTTCGCTAATGGAAAGCCCGCTCTGGCGCGAGTAATCGATAATGGCCGGACGATATATAGAGACGTTTCAAAGGCGAGCAAAGGACTGCTACGGCCCGTGCTGCTGCTGGGAAAAGAGAGAAAATGGATCGGCCAGAAAGATATAGCCGAGAGAGCTCCTCCGCCGCTGGTATGCGTGGTATATATATACACACACACGTGATGCGAGTATGTTATCCGGAGACGAGGACGCGGAGCTCGTTACTCGCGCTGTGGAAAGTGCGGCCGCCGCTAACGTCGTCGTCGAGGAGAACGAGCTTCCTTCCGTCGTCCTCGGCAGCTCTCTGAGGGGGATGGATTTACGCCGCGAATTGGATTCCGTTGTTATGCGAGGCGCGCGCGGTAATTGCACCGAGGAGCGACGCTCGCGCTCACGCGCCACTAATATATATATATTCATGCGCTGCTATGTTTCTCTCTCCTATTCTTTATGAGCGCGCCTCGGCCTAGTATATATTTCACCTTTGTCATTTCATTTTCTCTGCGCTTTTGCCACGTTCACAATCCGGAATTGCACCGGCCAAAAATATACGCATTCGACCTCGACGTATTGCTTTTCGCGGAATAGATGTTTTTAAAGTAAATTTAAAATACCGCGCTCGAGAGAAGTTTATTCACCGGAAGTGCCGCTACTTTGTGGTATGTAGCGGACGAAACTTTTTCTTTCGATTTGAAACTTTATTTAAAATTGCACAATTCCGTCACGGCTTTATACTTTTTAGGATTGCACCGTTGGCTTAGAGCAAGTATTTATTATGCAAGGTGCTGTCGTTTATTATGTTGTTAAACGTTCTTGGAGGGTTTCAATGCGGGAGAAAGCAAGCTATTATTCGAAAGGAAGGACCGATCGATTGATTAAAATATACGTATTTGCTCTGCTCTCTGCGGTATAGTTCCTCTTAAGAGCAGAAATTTCCAACTTAAATAGAATCGTGAATAATTTAATCTTACGTTACAACAATTTGCATGCAATAGTTGGCTTTTTAAGGCTTATATGCGATAATAAACGTCCAATATTGTTATCATTTCAAAAAATATTCAAATGTATGAAAATTTAGTATTCCAAAGATCTGACCTTTCGATTATATAGCTAAAATTTCACAAAGGCACTGGGATTTTTATTTGATATGATCACTCTCCACATCAATCATGATTATTTCAACGGAAATATCATAAACATTTTTCGAATACATAAATCGAGAGAAAAATATGAGGACATATATGATTTATGTGTCGATATATTTTATAAATATACAATTATGAAATGTCTACACAAATATTATTTCTAGAATATTTTAATTTTAAAACCAATAACAAAATAATGAATAAAATGCATTTTGTCGTTCATATAAGGTATTTTACACTTCTTTTATGCGAGAGATAATCGATATTTTTTGTATTGTATGACTATAGTTATATTTGTGTATCTGTTCTGTCTATGAATTTAAGTTTCATTTTACGATTATAAAATGTCAGTCACAATGCCAGAGATGATGTAGACAATTGGTTCGAATTTCGTATTTATTTATTTATTATATACATATCAAAATGTTCAACACGTCAATGCGATTGACCAGATTATTTACGAACATCATAGTCCATCTGATTTATTAATCGTGACGTGAAATTTGTAATTTCATCTCTCGATTCGTGTAAAATTTTAAGCTTGTTATGCAATGGGTGGTGCATTCTTTAGTATAATTAATTATAGCAATTACATGCAGCGTAACGAGCTTTAGTCTCTATCAACGTAACGCGTATAGTTTAGTTGTAATGTATTTTTGCTAATCCGATTAACGTCCAGTAAATTATCAAATAAATGTTGGGACCCATCTCAATGTTAATCAATTTAATTACAAAGTAGAAAATTGTTAGTATAATCCACATTTTCCCTTTCAACGCTGAAATCGGATATTTAATTTAATCCAGCTCATCGGAGCCGCCGCCGCCGCTTCTTGAAATTGTCTCGCTTTTGAAATTCCACGCGAGCTTGTGCTCGCGAACTCACGATAAATATAAATATTACGAAACATACAAGCTTATTAATGTTACCTGGAAATACACTGACGTATTTCGGCATGCATTGAAAATCATTCGTTTTCTGATTAAACTGCATTTCATTTCGCGCACAAATATACATTTCTGGTACATATACACATCAGCCGAGAAGAGAATCATGTGAATGATTACAGTGAGAGGAAGTAATCCTTGATGTATGATTTCGTCGAATGGTATACCTGCGCGCATTTCGCATCGATCAATTCTCCTAGGACTGACTTAAATGAGTAATCATGACACGCGCTTGCGAATTGTAACCGAAAACCCATTTCCGCATCTATATTATTTAGAGACGAAAAGTTTGTCAAGTCTTCGATCCTCGTTAGCCAGCTTATATATGAAATTTCGGAAAATAGTAGCAAAAGCGAGAACTATGGTTAAAATATCAAGCGTCGCGCGATACGTATATATATTCGGGGAAAAATGAGGAAAAGTCAAAGTAGGCCGGATCTCCGGATAAAAGCGCGCGCTGCACCTGCGTCTCCCGAAAACTTTGCTCAGACCCCTCGCGCATTATTATAAGTCTGCGAAAGACTGCGGCCTGCTGCAGTGGCGCTTTGGGGAAATTTAAATTCCGCGCATACTTGGACGCACGAGAGAGCGGCTTGCCGGCCGTTGATAAATGCAGTGTAACTCGATCGAGCGCGCGCGATAACACAGAGAGACGGGGTATGGGAAAGCTCCTCTATATATACGTAGGAGGGGTAATCAAGCAGCGTAGGTAGACGCGAATGTGTCTCTCTCTCTACACGTACGCGCCGCGTATGCACATGTGTATCTGGCCGGAGGAATCGGCCGCTTAAAGATGCGGAAGCACGCGCGATACAGCCCATCCTCTCTTCCCTCTACATAGCGCCACCACGCGCACCTCCGCGTTTTCCTCTCATTTCCCTTTCCGAGCGCGTGTTCTCCAAGATTTAGGTGCGCGGCAGCGAACGCCGACGTGTGCTCCGCGTTATACGTGCGCGCGCACCTCTATATATAGATGTGCGCGGGGCTGTGTTGGTGTGACCGGGTCGTGTACCGCCTTTAATGCGAGACGTGCACACGCCCTCTCCTCCCTATGACGCATGTGTCATCTCTCTCTC
>JAPYZO010013635.1:0-13331 GCA_030522905.1 Torymus flavipes
CTGGAGCATCTGCTGGAATCGGACTCTCGGAAGTAAGTATTTTACATTTCGGCGGCTTAGTGGAAAAAGCTGACACGTCGATTTTTTGTTGGAAAAGCGGACTAGTCGATTTTTCGTTGGAAAAGCGGACTAGTCGATTTTTCGTTGGAAAAGTCGACGCACAGATTTTTTGTTGAAAAAGCGGACACGTCGATTTTTAGTAAAAAAAAAACGGACACCACACGCCTAAATTTTCTTCAGTTATTGTTTATTAAGAAAAATAAATTTCATAAATCTATAATCTAGAATTAAAAAAACGATACAAGAAATTACATAAGTAAGGTACAGAGAGCCAGATGATTTTCCAGAGCCAGTGGATCTCAACTCAAATCGACGCGTGCGCATTTCCAACGAAAAATCGAAATATAAACTTTTTTCAGTAAGCCGACGATTTAGCCATATTTGTTTTCCTGAGAAAATAATTTTCATTTTAAAATAGTAAACAGATCCTATCGATATTTATTTTTAATCTATGTTCTAAACTTATTTGCACCGTCAAAAATTTAAATGGAATATAATTCTTTATAAAGCACTTTTTGAATAAGAATATTTTCAGTGACACTAATTTTTTTAATAAACGGCTTATAATGTTTAATTTAAAATGACTCTTAAAATAGAATAAAGAATATTCTAGATAAAAAATCTGAATTTACTGTTTATACTAAATTTTATAAAAATATTATTCGTATATTTTTTAACGAACTAAGGCTCAGTAAGCACTAGTAACGAACTTTTCTGTTTTGCTGCAAGTTGTTTTTGAATGAAAGGAAGAAGCAATTAAATCACCTCTCAATTAAGTTTTTTACGCAATGATTATCCATCCAATTGAATGGCTAGAGACAAAGCCTCACTTATAGCCTGATGATTGTTGTTGTTAGAGAGACTAACTGTAGATTATGTATCGCGTGTCCAATAAAAAACATTAATATTTTTTGTTTTTAGGAAAGAATGAAACATGTTAAAGGCCCAGGTAAATTCTATGCAAGGGAATGTGATGTCACAAAATCGGAAGACGTTGATAATACATTCGCATGGATAAAGAAAAGTCTTGGCACAGTGCATATTTTAATTAATAATGCTGGCGTTGCAGCGTCAGGATCGATTGAAGGTAATTGAAATGAATAATTTAAAAAACAAATAATATAATTTGATTAAATATCAAAGCTCTAATAAACTAACGTCATTATTATTTTAGATACAAAAATAGAAAATATGCAATTCGTCATTAACGTGAATTTAATGGGAGTGTTATATTGTACCAAGCAAGCAATAAAACTCATGAAAGAAAACGGCCAAGAAGGTTATATTGTTAATATAAACAGGTACTTGTCAGCACAGGTCTTAATTCTTTATTATATTCAAACGTAGCTATAATGTAACAATGTTTTTATAGTATTGCAGGCCAAAGAATAATCCGCATACCTGGTAGAAACTCCAACATATATTCAGCAACTAAATTCGCTCTACGGTCTTTCTCCGCAACTTTAACTCATGAATTGATGGGCAGTAAAATTCGAGTTTCTGTAAGAACCTTTTTGTTTCTAGTGTGTGATTATATACATATTCGGAGAAAAATTGTGTGGGATAAAAAACAATTTTTCTTAGTAAACGTAAGACAGATTCATATTCTCATGAAATTTACTACAATTTATAATATTATTCTCATGTAAACATGACTGTCCCATGTGTACTATCAAAAATAGTAATGTTTACTATATAATTTTTCTCCGTAGATTTATTACTCTCTTACTTAAAATTTCAATTTTTCTGCTTTACAGAACATCAGTCCAGGTTTGGTTAAAACCGAAATCATCGAAAAAATGGGCGGTGACTCTTCTATTTACGAACAAATGCCTCACTTAAATCCGGAAGATATTGCGAACTCCGTGATGCACGTTGTTGGGGCCCCATTCCACGTTCAAATACCTGAGTTAACGATACAACCTACTGGAGAATCATTTTAGATAATTACCTAATGTTATGATACTTTAAATATGTGAATATGTAAGATAAGAATTTATTTACAAAATCTACATGAGACAAAATAAAATAGAATTATGAACTTCATAGCTTATTAATATAAAAGCATTTTTTATTTTTGGCCATCACTACTCGTTTTATTACATTAAACAATCAAACTTTTGTATTTAAACTTATTTTTTAATTTCCAAATTAACTCAATCATTTTGTCATTGCATAATGAGTTCAAGAATAGTGATTAATAAAAATAATTGATTAAAAGTTTGTATTCTGAGAAATAACTTTAAAATAGGAAAAAAATTGTAGTAATTCCATTTTGAAATAATTAACTTTTTCCATTTTACTGATGTATTAAATATTTTTAAATTAAATAAAAATTAAAGTAATTTTTATAAGAGCAGTAATTTATATTTCAACGTTCTATGAAACCGTGAATTATAAAGCCAAATCATCTTTAAAATATGATTTTTCACAAAGATTAAATATTTAACGATAAGAATAATCAAAACTGGTTGATTGAGTAATTAATCTTACGTCCGTAATGTAGAAAAAAATAACTAGATAAAAATATTGATTTATAATATATTTGATTAATATTATCGGACGCTTTTGTTTATGGAAAAAAATATTTTAACAAAATGTGTTGTTTCTACTTTTACCAAAACACATTATCCGTGAAATTCATATAGGTAGACTGATATGTTTGATTTAGCGAATAAAGTATGTTGTCATGCCGTATTTCTATGCCAACGGTTATCTATAAAAATGGAAACTGTCTTACAGAGAAACATAGGTACAAAATCTATCGCATAATTTGGGTATTGTAAAAACATGAATTGAAAAAAAAAATTCCTAACCCAAAAAAATGCTGAGACAGCAAAGTTAGCAATTTAACATGGATTGTATATCTATAGATATTTTCTTACAAAATATATATAGATACGGAATCCGTGCTAATAATTGCTAATTTTCAAGTTAAATATCTCAGCTTGTTTTCAGGTTAGTAAGCTACATTTTTTTATTAACAATTCAAATTTTTATGAGGGAACAATTTTCCACCTATAATTGTTAGCATGTTCCTTTATATAAGTGTGTATGGGTATACGCATTCTCTCAACACCGCTGTTTGTGACGCTTTTAATCTGGTTTCCTAATCTTGCAGGGCTCAGTTATTAAAAAGCCATTTAGAAAAATTCATTCAAAAATATTTTATATTTCAAAAGTAAATGAACCCATCGGGTCACCTTATGAATGCTAGGGCTACACAGTACCGACTAAAAGATAGTTTTTTAGCTCTAGAAATACGATAAATATTTGCATAGCATAGTTAACGATTTTTCCGTTCGGTACAGCTGTGCGGAAATGCAATTATAAATACATTTTTAATGTTTTTAAATAGGTGAACAATAATTTTTCGGTGAATACGTTAGACCTAAAGAAATTTAAATCGTCACAAAAGTAATTTGTTTGTTATCAGATATCGATAAGGGTATTAAGTAGTATAGGATAAATGAAAAGTCACTCAAAATTCTTAATTTACTGTTTACTGTACATCATCGTGATATTCGCAAACGGACTAATGATTCATACACCAACTGAAATCCGTAAAAGCGTGAAGCAGCACTTTCAGATATCTCATATAAAAGTAGCAGCCGCAAGGTTGTGCGACCAGATCTCTGTCGAGTTTTATCGCGAATGGAGTTACCGGCTGCTCACACAATTGCTAAAATACTCGTACTTATTTTGTAAACAAACACAATAAAATACTATAATTATCTTGTTTTGAATTGTAAAACTGCGTTAGTTCTTTTAATCCAGTGAAAGTGTCTGTTGATAGAATTGTGTGCAGATCTCGAAAAATAAGCAATACAACAAAATGAATCGCTGGGCAGGAAAAGTAGCGGTTGTAACTGGAGCATCTGCTGGAATCGGACTCTCCTTCGTTCGCGAAGGTTTGATGGTAGTTGGCCTGGCTCGTAGAAAAGATGCGATGGAAGTGAGTATTGTCCTTTTACGTATTTTGGTTTTCTTAAGAAAAGAATTTTTATTTTATAATAATAAATAAATTAAGTTTGATAGATATAATTAATTCTATGGAAATGTATTTTTAATGTATCTTTTTAACGTATTTGAATCTTTGAAAAAATTTTGAATGGGATATGATTCTTTATAAAACACTTTTTGTATAAATATATTTTCAGTTCATAGACGGCTACTGTTTTATTTAAAATAACTCTTTAACTAAAATAAAGAATATTCTATATAAAAAATTTTAATTTACTGTTTATACTAAATTTTATGAGAACATTATATTTTTGTATACTTTTTAACGAACTAAGGCTTGATTAGTTGGCACTAGAAACGAACTTTTGTTTTGCTGCAAGTTATGTTTTTAAATGATAAAGAAAGAAACAAGTCTATCGCCTCTCACACAAGCTTTTTACGCAATGATCATCAATTCAATTAACTGGCTAGTGACAAAGTCTCTCTTTTAGCCTGATCATTGTTATTTTTATTAGAGAGACTAAATATTGATTATATGTATCATGTATTCAATAAAAAACATTAATATTTGTTGTTTTTAGGAAAGAATGAAACATGTGAAAGGTCCAGGTAAATTCTATGCAAGGCAATGTGATGTGACAAAGTCAGAAGACGTTGATAATGCATTTGCATGGATAAAAAATACTCTTGGCATAGTAAATATTTTAATTAATAATGCTGGCGTTGCAAAGATAGGAACGATTGAAGGTAAATCAAATGGACAATTTGAAAAACAAATAATATAATTTGATTAAATATAAAAGCCGTGAGAAACTAACTTTATTATTATTTTAGATACGACAATAGAAGACATGCAATTCGTTATTAACGTGAATTTAATGGGAGTGTTGTATTGTACAAAGCAAGCAATAAAACTAATGAAAGAAAATGGCCAAGAAGGTCATATTGTTAATATTAACAGGTATTTGAGAGATCTAAATCTTCTAATCTATTTGAATCTAGCTCTAATATTATCAATTTTCTCATAGCGTTGCAGGCCACCAAATAATTCGCATACCAGGATCAATGAACGTATATTCACCATCTAAATTCGCTCTACGGTCTTTCTCCGCAACTTTAACTCATGAATTGATGGGCAGTAAAATTCGAGTTTCTGTAAGAACCTTTTTGTTTCTAGTGTGTGCGTGTATGTTTGTATATTAAATTGTTTTGATAGTAAACGTGGGTCCGACTTATAAATTGCAAAATAACACTTATTTTTACTATAAATTGTAGTAATTTTCATGTAAAATGAGTTGTACGTGCACGATAAAAAAAGCAATTTTTGCTACATAATATTTCTTCGAGGGTTTATTATCCTTTATATTATTAAATTAAAATTTTGTTGGTTTACAGAATATCAGCCCAGGTTTGGTTAAAACCGAAATCGTCGAAAAAATAGGCGCTCACTCTTCTATTTTCGAAAAAGCGCCTTACTTGAATCCGGAAGATATTGCGAACTCCGTGATGCACGTTGTTGGGGCTCCATTCCACGTTCAAATACCTGAGTTAACGATACAACCTACTGGAAAGTCATTCTAGATCATTACCTAATGTTTTTAATTATAGTAATATGTAAGATAAAAATATTTTTTACAAAATCTACACAAGAGAAAATAAAATAAAATAATTATTTTTATAGCTTTTTAATATAAAAGAATTTTTTATGCTTGAGTTATTTCCATCTATAATTATTAGTATTCTCCTTTACATTAGTATATTTGGGTGTATGTATGCATGCTCTTAACAGTGCTGTATTTGAAGCTGTTTTATTTCTCTGCATAATTTCTTCCTTATTAATTTATAATATGCCATGTTTTAAATTTTGTAATATATTAGTGGTTAACAATATGCTACTGTTAAAATACACTGTAATTTAAATTCATCAGGTTCGAATTGAACCTTGCTGCAATATAACAAAATAATGAAAATTTTAAATACATATATTCTTAAGACCTATTACGTTGCATACGTTGCACATTACACTGATTGAAATTATGCTTAGTCACTGTTACAATCTTCTTAGTCAGCCATAAATGAAATATCAACATTGCAAATAGCATATCCGTGACATAAAATAAATAAAAACTGTTTTTCAATGTTTTTAATATCTTGTAAATATAGTGTTTTGTCAAAATATAGTGTTTTGTCAAATTTATATTTATTCATAAACTATATATTTTTTAAAAGAGTCGACAAAGTTTATATAAACTATGGATTAACTTTGTCGTAATACAAGATTTCTTTAATAGTTCATAAAATTGTTATCTTTTGGTAACATTGTTAAATGAAAAAATTACCAAAAATCTTATGCACTCTGCAGTTAGGAAAAAAATTGTATAGGCAACACGTGTGTAAGAATATTTTTCGCACTTATCTCTTTTGTATAAATACAACTCATATGAGAATCATCTATTTTCTTACTTATTTTGAATGCGAGCTGTCTAACGTATATAAATAATCTTAATATTTGTACTAATTGTACTGCTTAATCCATTCGATTCGAGAGAGAATTGCGTAACAATTCAATCTTTTCCTCAATAACAGTATCTACTTTGAGATCAATGATGACCTTAGTGATTAATGCCTTAACAAAGTAAAAATAAGATGCACATATGTCGTATGTTCAGACTTGAAAGAATCACAAGTCATCGTACAGCTACGCAGGTAAATTATACATTATCAGTATCGCTAAAGATAAATAATATACAATTACTGAGTATAAAGTCAACAAAATTATTCTGCAATCCATCTAGGTCATCATTCTGGTGTTAGAAAACAGTCGTAGGTTTGTATGCATCTTTCAGCTCGTCAAAATGTGACTTAGCTCATTCAAAGAGGTTATATAAAGCAAACCGGCAACAGACTGTGCGAACAGATCTCCGTTAAGTGCCATCGCGAAAAGAGTTATCGGCTCCTCAAAGAAGTGCAAAAACACTGTTACTAATTTTGTAAACAAACGCGATAAGATAGCTCAGTTATCTGGTGTTGAATTATAAAAATGCCTTAGTTCCATTAATACAGTGAAAGTGTCTCTTCTTACGGTTGTGTGCAGATCTCGAAAAATAAGCAATATCGTCAAAATGAATCGATGGGCAGGAAAAGTAGCGGTTGTCACTGGAGCATCTGCTGGAATTGGACTCTCCATTGTAGAAGCCTTCGTTCGAGAAGGTTTGATAGTTGTTGGCCTGGCACGTAGGAAAGAAATAATGGAAGTGAGTATTTTGCGTTTAAAAATTTTTTATTTTAACGTACCTTCTTTAGAATATCTACATTAATGAAGACATTTCAATGAAATAAAATTCCATAAAAACAATTTTTACTGGTTGTATTTGTATTATATGGACACTAGCGATTTTTTGCTATATTAGGAATCCCATCCGGAAATTTTTTGTTGTTGTCTTCTTAATAGATAAATATGATTACGAATGAATTAAAGGCAAGCGTTAATTAAATTGATTTGGCTGCTTGACTTATTCACAATGGTGCAAAAGTTTTAATGTAGTGTTTTATCTAATATATTTTATCGAATGCAACTACGCACACACTTATTAAAAACTTAATGAAAAAAGTATTCATAAATTTATAAAATGAATTCTACTTGTCTAAATATGGTTATGTATCATATGCTCGACTAGAAATAATTAATGATGCTCTTTTTAGGAAAAAATGAAGTATGTTAAAGGCCCAGGTAAATTCTATGCAAAGGAATGTGACGTGACAAAGTCAGAAGACGTCGATAATGCATTTGCATGGATAAAGAAAAGTTTTGGCACTGTGCATATCCTAATTAATAATGCTGGAGTTATGATGGCAGGATCGATTGAAGGTAAATTAAATGAACAATTTTAAAAACCAATAATCTAATTTAAAGCTGTGATAAACCAAGATTATTATTGTTTCAGATAGAAAAATGGAAGACATTGAATTCGTTATCAACGTGAATGTAATGGGAGTATTGCGGTGCACAAAGCAAGCGATAAAAATGATGAAAGAAAATGGCCAAGAAGGTCATATTGTTAATATAAACAGGTATTTATCAGATGCCAATATATTTATATATTTTGATATAGTAAAAAAATGTAATTTGTTGTTGTAGCCTCTCAGGCCACAGAATAGTCCGGATACCAGGTAGATCGACGAATGTATATTCAGCCACAAAATTTGCTCTACGGTCCGTATCGGAAACTTTAAGTCATGAACTGATGGGCAGTAAAATTCGGGTTTCTGTAAGATTCTTTTTTTTTAATTCTAGCATTCATGTATTCACTTAATTATTGAGTTATGTGCAATTGGATATTTTCTGCTTTACAGAACATTAGCCCAGGTGTGGTAAAAACGGAGATGATAGAAAAAAGTACTGACGATCCCAACATTTTTGAGAAATTACCTTTCTTAAATCCGGAGGATGTTGCGAATTCTGTGATGCACGTTGTCGGATCGCCATTTCATGTCCAAATAACGGAGTTAAAAATTCAACCCACTGGACAAACATTTTAGTAGCCTAATTAGCATTTTTGTATCTTGAATATAAATATCTTGTTATCTGTTTGTTATTTATTCACATGTCGGATGAGTATATTAAATGCGACATCTATTTAAGGCGAAATAAACCAATGATTTTTTTTCCAAACGAAGTACAAATTTTTTATATTTTTTAAAGTTATTTGCATCGTCATTTTATTACATTAGAAGTATTGATATAAAAACCAACATATCTCTTAATTCACAACAGAGGAGCTGAATACCCAGCAACACTTTACCATTACCATTAACAAAAAAAAACAACAAATTTTCCTTCTCAAAGGCATGGCCTCAATACGCCTAAACCCTCTCGACTGCAAGCCAAATTCTCGTAATAACTCCGGTGGGACTTGCGGACAACTGCTTCAGCCAATTACGCGGTGATGAATTTTAATTGACGACTTGAAACCACCGTGCCTTTCGAAAAAACGCGCGCAACAGAATAAAAGAGAGAGAGGGAGAGAGAGAGTGGGGGGGCGAGAGAAAGCACGATAATTAATTTGTTTACAGAGCGCAAAGTTTTAATTAACTTTTTGCCCAGAACAAGCTTTTTTGTGTACGGTAAATCGCGCGCGATTCATTGGTTTTTCTTAAATCGAGCGGAAAATAAATGGTTTGGACGCGCGAGATTGCTCAATCGCGTCGAGAAAACACGAGTGTAGGGAATTATCGTGTGAAAGGCAATGTGGATTCCGAGATTATTGGTAAATGAATAAATGGTTCAGAGTTCTAGTTTGTGCAATATTTTAATGTAAATAACACAACTACATATATTTCAGTAATTATTACAGTAAATTACACATTAATACGTATTCGATAACTAAATTATCGGAACTGTGGAATAATTCGTTACCGCTGTAATTAAACCTTTTATTACAAGAAAAATCAACCAAACTAGTTTCGCGGGATCAAATCGAAATTGTCAGTTGCAGATGCAATTACGAAATACTCATATCTGCCCATATACGATTAGGTAACAATGGTAATTAATTATTGGCATTTGATCATTTACGGCGAATCTGATTCGCCGATACATTCGCTGAGCCGATATTAAATTCTGACATAGAACTATTTAATTTGACGTTGATTTCGGATTTAGCCCAGTGATTTTCTATTTTGAATCAACTAAATCAATAATGGAATTGTATAATAATTCGTTTACGTGCAAGAAGAATTCCGTAATTTTAATACGTAAATACAAATGTGAACTAAACACATTAAAAACAATTATTACATATTTTTAAAAAATAAATAAATTTTTGCAATTCTACAATTAGATTCATTTGAAATAAAGAAATAATTCTCAATACTGACAAACTCTTTCACCCACGCACAGAAACACCCCTATCAAACCACAAGCCACCTTTAATCTTAAAACAATAGGGAAAAACTGCCGCCCCTCCCTTCGTTCACTCAAAACAATATCTCGCACACTACCTCGCAATAATAATCGCAATTAGGCAAATCCTCGCTGCGACGAATTTATCCCCGACATTCGTTGCACGCGCGCTCGGCCCATCCTCCTTCTCTCCTCTTTCCTCGGCGTCCAGCAATAATTAACGGCCGCGCGTCCTTACGCTTAATTGGGTTAATCTATAGAGATTCATTAGGACCTCGGCGAATGGCAAATTAGCCCCGGAGATCTCTGGGATTCCCGAAGAGCCCCCGATAATTTCGTGTACGAACTGCGGCCATCGATATATTCTCGCCGCGCCGGCTGGCCGCTTTTCCGGCTCTCCTCGGGAGTTTAGAGATGATCGCTGCCTCTGCGGTATAGACTTCAGGTACGATTTGTTGGGGAAACATGGCGAGTTTTTCTTTGGAAAAGAGGAGATACTAGTGTTTGAAAATTGTTGACGCAAAGTAAATATCCTCAGACAGCGAATTAAACGGTTTTTAAATATAAATAAGTTAATGTTCGTCAAATCAATCGATTATTGCATAAGATCCCATTTACGTGCATGCCTTTTTCAAGTTGTCGAAAAATTATATACGTTACGATACAAGTGAGAAACTACTCGTGCTTTAAAAAACTACACATGTGTGAGAATCACATTCACGCACACGTATCGTATACTATTTTTAACTCACTAGAAGAATGTCAGGGATCTAAAGAAGTTTCTTTTTCAACAAATCATTCAGCAATAGCTCTAAGACAAGGTCGCTGCACATCTCCATATAGCAACACTGTAGTCTCCCACGTGAGTCTCGCGCCGCTCGCGCGGTAGACACGACACTCGTGCTGCCACGCCACGGGAGGCGGACAAAGCGCCTCCTCCTCCGAGTCGCTCGCTCGCCTTTAATCAATTTCGCGGCGGCTACGTCGCTTTCTTCCCGGCTGCGCGCGTCGTTTAAGTGCGCCTTTTCGTTACCAGTAGAAAAAAAGCTAAGAAAATGAGAGAAAAGGTGGTTTTGCAAAGTTACGTTGTCAATAAAAATTAAGCAATATATTTGGTATTTCATGTCATAATAGGTGGGTAGAAGTACTACTAAAAATCGGTAAAAGATATATATATATATATATTTTTTCAAATTTTGTCACTTCACACCCAGATTCGTTCTGAGGGTTTCCAATTTTGTACCTTACGTCTAGATTTTTTTCTAATACTTTTATATGTTCTAATATTGCTCCGCGTAGCAATTCTTTCTGTTAATTTTCCGTGCAATGGTAATATTTATTTTACGTTAATAAATTTCCAAACTCAAGTTAAAGAAACCGTGATGAGTGTTTTTTTTTCATTATTCATTCATTTTTAACTTTGCTTAAAAATACAAAAACAAAATTTGAAGCAGAGACAACGGACCATCGAAAGATGCTAAGGACCAAGGACAAAAATTAAGTTAACATTTAAGTTGCTATCCTTTCCTGTCTTCAATTTAGCTAGAAATTTCCAACATTTATCGACTCCATTTCATGAAAATAAAACCGAGAATTCGAGAATTTACGCCCCTCTTAGACAAAATGAATATTGTGCCATTTATAAACGATCTTTTTAACTTCGCGCGAAAAAGCCAAAAGTAGTTGGTCATCTAAGGTCTAGGTAGCCACATGTCCGTTCAGATACCTTCACCTTTTGTCCAAAATATTTCGTTCAATTTCCTCAAATAAATAAAAGTATCCCCAACACTCCGCGACCTTTGCAGCCCTTTAGTGTAGTATCTTAGCTCGATCCCAAGCTAGTAGAATTAGTTTTCTACGCTCAAAAACGAGCAAAAGTTTCTTGATGAAACATTATAGTCGTGGTTTTCCGTTAAACCCGACGTAACAATTATAACAAATAGAAAACAAGTATAAAGAATATGCAATACTCACTTAACTGTACTTTTAGCCGTTCGTCTACCAACATTTAACGAAAAAGTAAATTGCTTAAAAACTCACCAAGCAAAATCGAAATTCTCCAGCTATACACATTTACAGGGGTATTTTTTACTCACCTTCATCGCCTCGTTCGCTAATTCGACACGTGTGAAGCGTAAAAACGGTCCAACCCTGGTAAATATGCAAACAGATCCTCGCACGAGAAAAAACTCACCCTCGACGAGCAAAAGCAAACAGCGCGCGAGAAACGCGAGAAGACCAACTGCGACACGCGCAGCAACAAAGAGAAAGGAGGAAAAAAAGCGACGAACGACACGAAAAAAGAGAGAAATGAGGCAGGGGTTATCGAGTGCGAGGAACGTGGAGTAAAAAATGAATTTTCGAGGCAGTCGCGCGGGCACGACATATTGCCAAAGTTTCTCATACGCACTCATACGCGAAAAGAGAAAGCGAGAGAGCCGAAGCTAATAAGAATTGGTTGGGTAACGCAGGAGTAAGCAACAACTTTTTAAGAACCGAACCCGGATTATTTATGGAACACGTGTATATGTGTATGTGTGTGCGAGCAGAAGGGTTGGAAATTAGTCGCGGTGCGACCGGATGATCGATTGCGATTTAGAATTAATTTGACAGCGCGAGTGTTCGCAGACTGGCGCGCACGCGCATTATGTTTGCTTTGGAAGTTTCCGAGTGATGGGGGTTTGGGAACGATACGCTCGATAGATGGTCAGAGTTTTCGAGTGGAAAATTCTTTGGTGGATGCACTAATTTTTGGATAGAAATCGTTTGGTTTTTTTTTGCCGAAAGAAATGATATACTTGCAAGAGCAAATGCAAAATTATAAAAAATATATAAAAAGAAAGTTTAGAGTCTGGAGAAAATTGCAAGCTTGCACTGAGAGAAGTATTACTTTATAATTAATATCATATTATACAATTATTACTATAGCAAAGTTTAAATATGGACAAATACACTATACATTACGAAAGTTAAATTTTGCAAGTTAAATTTTGCAGTAAGTAGAACATTGGTATTGTAATAGTTACGATATCATCCACTTGTTAAAAGAGTATTTATGGTTTAATTATACTTACAACATCATTCGAAACTCGCTTAACGCAATTACATTCAATAAATCTTACGGTAAACAATCTCAGGGCCGACCAACACCATCGACCTAGCCCCCCTCTAAACAATCAAACCCTCATAACCCCACAGAACAAACGAACACGGCAGTTCGAACCCGTATAAAAAGGAAAGTAACACGGCCTCGACACAATGAAAAGAAAAAAAAAGAAGAAGAAAGAGGACCGGGGCGAGGAAAGGCGCAACGAGCGAGTAAAGAACCGACGGGTGTGAGACGGCGGAAGTTTATGAACGCGCCTCACATAAATTGTCGCGGCTCTTTAAGAGATTGGGAAGGAGG
>JAPYZO010013655.1:0-14169 GCA_030522905.1 Torymus flavipes
TTGAATACCAAGGCGTAGAAGTAGTACTAGTCGTGGAATATTGAGGTGTTGTAGTAGTTGAATACCAAGGCGTAGAAGTAGTACTAGTCGTGGAATATTCAGGTGTTGTAGTAGTTGAATACCAAGGCGTAGAAGTAGTACTAGTCGTGGAATATTGAGGTGTTGTAGTAGTTGAAGGCCAAGGCATAGAAGTAGTACTAGTCGTGGAATATTGAGGCGTAGTGGTAGTGGAATGTGTAGGCCAAGTAGTAGTACTGCTACTAGTTGATGCTATCACTCTCAAATCTAGAATAGCACTGGCGTTTCTACTCGGAACTCCAGAATCCTTAAAATATATTAGAATTTACTAATTTTGTAATGATTGACTGTAAAGATAGCGAAAAATTGTCATAATTTTAATTTTAATATCATTAACGTATTTCAATACGTTAAATGTATTAAGCAGTGGTGGCTTTATCTCTGTTTATTGACTAGTGTCTTAGAAAATCAACATTTACATAACATTTACATAATGTTTGTTCATATAGGCTTATAAGATCGACATTAAATAATATAAACAAAATATTGAATGGTAATTTCTACCTTCTACGCATTTTCCATGAAATAACCAATTACCTTCGCAACAATAGTGAAAATTATATCTTCTGTTAGATATATGGTCTCCGTAGTAATCAGCCAAGCGTGAACAATTTTGCTTCTATGGTTACTTTTGTAACTCCCCAGCAAAGCAAAGCCGTCCTTCATATTTTTGTTGTTAGGTTTGAAAGCAAATGTGATATCTTCGTTCGTTAAGTCAGTATCTTGCGCTGATATTTTTCCAATGTAGGTGTCGGCCATGATTAATGCGCTCGGTAAGTAAAACGTGTTGTTGGTTATGAACTCGGGATCATGATTATTTGTATCACGAATTCGTTGTCGAATTTTCTGTAACGTACATACAATAGTTTAACGAGAGTACGACACAGAAGTTTTAAAAAACTTTATACTTCAGTAATAATGAAAACATCAATTTAAGTTGAGACAATTGGAATAAATTTTCAATTAGTATAGTTTTAATTTATTAATACTTTAGTAATATACGTACCAATGACTTATAACTGCCATTATCACACAAGAATATTAAGTTTATATTCATAGTTGTGGAATTCTGAAAATAAATCAAGAGTGGCACTGAATAATTCAATAATAGTATATTGTGTGCCAAGGGGAGAAAATGAGCTATTTCTAGCCTGGGCGAGGTGCTCCGCATACGTCGGAGTCGAGGGCGCTGAAGGCTCCCGGGACAGAGACGGTCAAGTACTGAAAACACCTCACCCGAAGGCATTACAGGGCCTTTTTTTATCTGCGTGAGTCTGAGAGAGGATTGGGCATTTCGATACACAAGGCAGTTGGAAATCCAAATAATTTGAAATGTATACGCAAGTAACTATACAAGGGAGGCAGAAATATTTATTTCTCACCTGTTTTAGGGTAGAAATAGATATTTCTTACCACTTTCATAAAATACGTTCGAAATGCGAAATTTTCTCTTCTACTTTCACATGTGAAAAAGGCCCGGGCCTTTTCAGGTCTATTTCATGCCTGATTTGAGAAAAATCTATTCTGCTGTCGAGCGCTTCTGGTTCTCTTCATAAAAATAATCCCCGCCAATATTTTTCTATTAAATCGACAAAAAAGCACTTTTTCATTCTTATTCGACAAATATATCCGTAGACAGTTTATCAAAGTATTATATTCACCTCGTATTTTTCGTAGAGTTCAAATTTTTCTGTCAATGTTATAATAAAAGTGAGGTATTGACTATTTTCATTTCTGAGTAACATCCCACTAACGTAATTGTTATTTGAAGTTTCCGTACTTATTTTAACTAATTGTTTAATATATCGGGAGTCCGTCTTTAATAAAATTGAATAAGGTGGTGCCACATCATCCACAGCATCGGGAAGAGAAATACCATCTTCCCATTCGGTTTCGGACAATGGTCTGCCCTTAAAGTAGAGCTGACACGTTTCACTGGCTAAACATAAAATAAATTTTATTGCTTTGTATAATTTAGTACATACCGAATTCCATGCGGTCAAATAGGCATACTCGAAAGATGATTAAGAAAAGGATTGGTATTGACGTTTCGGCTCTCTCCCACTGACAGGAAAAATATGCCAACTAACAGTAGAGTAACTTTAATCATTTTTCCGACATACGTGGTTAACCTGGTAGAATAACACTGTAGGCATATAAAATCAACTGACTTGGATTTATACAGCGAAACGTTATCAAGCGGTTATCATTTTCTGGAACTACGACACGATAAGATTCCCTACGGCTTGATAAGATCGGAGAGGTATTTTTTTAATAAAATGAAGTCTTTAATAAGAAAATGAAATGTCGATATGAAAAATCGCTATTCCCGTGATTTGATTAGATAATTTAGAAAAACTTACAAGTAAGTAGCTTCGTGATGGTTATATCATTTATTCTTACTATCAGGGTATATCTTTTCGATCTACAGTATTTAACTCGGAAAACTAATCATTTGAGTATTTATCTATATACCTGTCAGCAGTGTTCCATGAAAGGTATCATTGAACCGACTTAAAAATTAACGCTACTTTAACGATAACCACAGGAAGTACGGAAGCACACATAGCTACTCATGTTGTATGCCGAGTCCCGTGTAAAACGGATTGGATTCCCCGGCTTCGAAAATCGATCGGAATCGGCCCCTTATATCGGATTTGCTTCACGCGCGAGTTTATTTGGCAGTGCTCCAGCCTACCTTCTTCCACACTCACAGAGACTCGAGAGTCATGCGCGCGCATCCTGTACACATGTAGACCGAGGAAGAGGAAGACACATGCGCGCTGCCATTTTCGGACAATCGCGCGCGAGTGCGGGGCAAGGACGCGCGGCATTAAACGCTTATTTCGCTCGCCGCGCACGTATACATCGGCCCGCTCCGCCATTCCCGGCATGCGCGCAGCCGAGCAGCTCCTTTATTTTACCCTTCGACGCGGCCGTGCGCGCCTCGTACACGCTGAATACGTAAGAGGGGTGAGAGAGAAAGCGCGCCTTCTCCCGCCGTATTAAAATTATTCGCTCGCTCTTTCTCTTTTCACGGGAGCCTCTAAGCTTGTCTTTTGCTGACGTTGTCGCCTCGGCTTATGCGGGATTCACCTCCTACTAGCTACATTTTTTCCGACCCCCCCAACTTCATACCTGTATGTTTATCTGTAAATATGTGATCCTTTCACGCCTTTTTATCTCTCCAATTATTCTCCACCAGCTCTATCCAAAACCTATATCAAATGGTACTCTATAAAATTATGTCTTTTTGGCTTTTCAAGATGTTTTAATTAATAAAAGAACTTCATCGGTAGGTCTATCTGGCCCCCATAATAAATTGGCAATGAAGTTCATCCGCTGTCGTGTGATTCTTTGAAAGCATATTTTTTGGTTATTTCTCACTCGCGTGAAGAATAGCCGAACGCTCATATCTTGGGGGAGCAAACGGACGACAAGCATTTCCATTTATTTTAGGTTTCCACATGCTTTGCTAATTGAAGACTGCAGTGTAAGAAGGTCGTTTCATTTTTACAGTAGTAAAATGATTCATAAATTTGGAACAACTAAAATAAAAGAACGAGAAAGACTTAACGTTTTTCGGACGGGCAAGAGATTGACGAACAAGCAAGCTTCTAAACACACGACAGTGCCTGGCGTTAAAAGGATTTGTACAAATTGACGTCGACATGCCTAGGAAGTTAATTTGTTTGCGTTATTTGGAACAATTTTCGCTTTTATTTGACTATGAGCATATGATATCGAAGTTTTTTGCATTTTGCGAAACAAATTGGATAAACAAGCTTATGCCATGACGTAAAGATGATAAAGTATATAGATATCGATGTACCGGACGTAGCCGATAGTATAATCGGCGTTAAGAGCCACGCATACGCCGATAAAACTCGTTCACTATTATTTTCGCTGCCGCGCAGTCGCACGTGAAGCCGCGAGATAAGACCGCATACACTCTTTCTTTCTCCCTTTCTCTTGTATATACGCGGAGTTAGCGGGCAGCGAGGAGAAAAGAAAGGACGAGTATTTCTCCGTAATAGAAGGACGCGAGTGGAAAATGAGAGGCGAGGGAGGAAAAATACACTCTCCGCTGTCTGTGAAAACACGGGCTGCGTGTAATGTAATACAAGGACGAGGCGTGTGGAGGCTGAGGGAGGAGGGGATAGAGGTGAGGGAGCTCGCATTTAACGATGACTGGGGTGAGCTAGGAGGGAATCGGAAAGACAATTTCGCGCTGTGTCGCGCAGGAGAGCTGCTGCTCTACTAGTTTTTTCCACGCCAAAATTTTATGTGCTCTTACTCGTGACATTATTATTGCAGTACCTACCCTTTCTTTATTACCTATATTTACTGATAATCGGATTCGATAAAATTTTTATGCGTGTATGGGTTTCTCTTCTTTAAAAATTTAGATAATTTGTTTATTTAATTATACACCGGCAAGAACCCTTTACATAATGAGTATAACAGAATAGATATGGGGTAAGAATATGTCATAGTCAAGAATAACGAATGAATAGTCAGTAACTATAAAGATTTTAAGCGATACTTTTAACTGCCAAAGGTTTGATTTTGCGCTAAACTACCGAAAAGAAGACCGGGATCCAGGATCATTTCATTCCGCTGATGATTGTACAATATTGTTTCAGAGCAGAGTTAAATAAGCGTCGCATAAACTTAAAACCATTTCCGTATTATTGCATCTCAACTAGCCAATGGGATTATTACATTACCAGACAAATTTTCGAATAAGTATTGTGTGATTGAAATAAACAGTATGTATACAAGTTGCATTTTTAAACCCAGAACATCATGTCGGACTTGTGATACAAAGCACGAAACTGCGTGTTCTCCATACAGCCGAAATAATTTCTAAATCAGACATCGGCGTCGTTTATCCTCGCGGTGTATCTCGGGAAAAGTCCTGTCTCTTTGCAGACGAGAAAAAGCCACGGCGGAGAGAATTTTCCTTCCCTCGCCTGCAGGAGAGGGTATATTTGCAGCGCGCGTTCGCACGACGAGGAGTTATGGGACGCCCACATCTTCCTTCCTCCCTGCTTTCCCATGCTTTCTCTTCTTGTGCATGTGCGTATATATGTGTGTATGTGTGGGTGGTACGAAGGACGGTGTACATCATCATCCGCCCACACTTGCATCAGGCGCGCGTGTCGTCGTCGTACTCTCCTACTCAGCAGAAAAAGCCGCGGGTCCGCCTGGATTTTAGGGCTCGAATTACGGCGCTGATCGTGAAAAGGAAGATGTTTGAGGTGGAAGATTCTCTTTTAGAGATGTCTTTGTGGCCTGTTCTGCCAGGAAGGAGATTTTATGGATTGCTTGGGAGCATTTTCAGATTGTTAGTGGCGATGCAGAGGTGTTGGAGCGCCCCCGATAAACTGCAGACGCCTGGAATTTCTTTCTCTGTTTTTCATTTCAAACAAAGATTACGAGGAATAACGAAATTTATTATTTATGTCCTGTTGCGGCAATATTTTTATATATCTCATACAGATAGTCAATGACGTAAGCTTGTACGCAGTACACAAGACTTTTATACGTGCATTGATTAAACATTGATTTAGTTTTTCGAATGTAAACTTTAAATCTTTTTATGCAGAAATAATCATTTTTATAATTTTATTGTTGCTTGGTTACAACTTTATCAAAAGTTTATTGTATTAAATGCTATTATTCACGCGAGTTGATTGAGTTAAAAAGCTCCTGTTCGTCCTCATTATATTTAGCATTCGTAGACATTATTTCGTCAACTGCTCGGTCGGCTGGGATGAAAAGGTTGTATGAAATGCTTTTTTCGACTGAACAGTTAACATATGAAACAGAGCATTTTTTTCAATATTTCCTTAAAATTCACCTAAAAATGTCAATAATTTGTGTTTTTCAAAGCGTTAGGGTCTAATATTGCATTTTGGCATGTAGAAACATATCCCAAAGTTTAAAGAAAATTCGTGATCCGGATTTGAGATACACTCCTTGTTAGCTGAGTGCTAAGAAAGGTTCTAACTCATGTTTTCGCAAGAATGGTTCTAACTCGACGGAGTGCACTTTTTGTGTTTTTTTATTTATTCCTATATAAGTTATCTATGATTATATACTTTCAATACTCAACTTTAAATTCTAATAACTTTTCAAGTTAATGAAATCTCTTTCTTTCTAGTTTCACTTTCTTTTTTAAAATTTTGTGTAGGATATTCCTGGGCTAAATAGCTGAGTTTTAAAAAGAGAGCTATTTTGCTATTTTCTTAAAAAATGTGTCACAAGCTCGTTTTTAATTGTACACACTTTATGTCGCGCACTTCGTATGATATCAGAAAGAAGAAAACGTGTCCAGAAGGTTTCACTTTAACAAAATTTTTGACCATTTATCTTATACATATATTTATATATCAAAAGAAATATGAAACAGATTTTCCAAACTCTACAATGATTCTCAACTAAAATAACTATGAAAAAAAAAACAAATTTCGTGAATTGTATCCTTTCTCAAAGCTCGGTCAAGTTATAACTTATCTTAGCGCTTCCCGAGTTAGATCCTTTTTCCTCCCAGCTGACGATTTGACGTGGTTCTACATTGGCCCTTATACATTAATATTCACAGTTTAAGATAAGATTAGCTTTATCATCTTACCTTCTCTTGCAGTTTAAAAGCATTAACGAATTGACTAATTTAACTTTGAATTGGACTATTGTCAATACGAATGAACGCGAATCAAGCCAAAATTTAACTTGTGACCAAATATCATTACTTAAAAATCATACCATATAATTTTCTGATCATAATGGTTAAATTATAGATTTGTCAGCGTTATCCCTAGAAAGACGTTCGGGCAAATTAACACACGTCCTCAAATTTCTACGATTCATTTCCTTTCTCCTAGACCTCAGACTAATAATTCGTCCCAACTTTGTCACAAGTATAGCATCTACGCTGTGAGTTCTCGGACCCTCTCATCTGCATCCTCTAATATTCCTTAATCTATGCAGATAAAACGTAACGAAAGGCCACTCGCGCGGGTAAAATGCAAAGAAGCTACTTTCTCTCCGTGAGCGCGCAGAGAGACGCGCGCAGCCAGAGGTACCAGCGGGTTTCTCGAGATAGAGAGATAGGGAGCAACCGATACCGCGAGGGCAATTGTGCGACCCGCGCGTAATTCGATTAGGCTAATCGGCCAGCCCGTTCTAATTAGATTAATTTAAAATTTTCGGTGCCTCGTGCGCGCACAGCCGTGAGAGGGAGCAAGAGGGAGTCAATTAGCAGATTGGACACGCGCAAGGGCTATAGAAAGCAGCGCGCGGCTTGGGGAGAGGGAGGATATAACTTTCGGGCGAGTGCCAGTTACCTGTCCCGCGCAGAGCGAGCGATACTCGCGCGCGCAATGCAAATTCAATCCGCCCCGCTATAGTGCTGCTGCTGCTTCCTTATATCTACGCTACGGCTTTCGCTGCGGCTGCACTTGCCAGGTTAATTGCCCTCGACCAAATAGTCTTTTATCCCTTACGCTGACTGTATGTGTGTGTGGGTCTGCTTTTTTCTCTGGGAATTATACACGCGCCTTTTTTTTCATTCCTGTTTCACAGAGCCGCTGATTATAAAGGCATTGGTGGCGATTTGGAGAAATTGGACTTTGTATAATCGGAAGCTTACTGTACGCATGCGTGTGTGTGTGTGTGTATGTTTTCTTCGAGGGGTGTCTTGATGGTTAGTACACTCGTTATACCGGAGAAAACGATAATAGCGCGAGCGAGTTTGTTATTTTAACCGCGCACTGCACGATCGTGAGCGTTACACTGCGCTAATCGTGCGCGTCGCGCGTAAACTTTGAGCCATTAAGTGAGTAGAGACAATGTCCTGGAAGGGTTACTTTGCGAAAGTAACTTGAAAATGGCGGGACAAAGTCTTGAGAATGTTTTAATTTTATTGCCGGCGTCTGAGTTTGAATGAATTTTCAAATATTATATTCACGCAACCGCAAGCTTTAAAATTATCGGCCAACATATAGCGAAACAACAATTCTCCAATAAAAATTGGTAGCTTAAAAAAAAGAAACGAAAAACTAAAGAAGATTTTTCGATCGGTTTCTCCTCATGCTCCGCTGGCCGTGGAAACCGCATCCGAGAGCGAAAAATATAAAGCTCACCCCCTTCTTCCCATTACGCGCGCTCCATCAAACTTTCTCCCTTCGTCGGGCCCCGTGAGAAACAATCGAAGCATTCGCCGAAACAGCCACGGGCGGCGTTTTTTTCCCTCCGATTCTCGTGGCCGTGCGCTAAATCGAGGTGATCGGTCAACGCGTTTTGTGTCCGTATATACCCATACGTGTATGTGTCTGTATGTGCGCGCGTGTGCATCGCTGCGTCCAAGCACCGGCAGCTCTGAAGTTTACGAGAGAGAGAGAGAGTCATTTTTGTCGCGAAGGGCGATTGCTCTTTTTTTTGTTGTCGGCTATGGCCTTCCTTTTTTCTCTTTCGCTTTTTATAAATCCTTCGGTACA
Source organism: Torymus flavipes (assembly GCA_030522905.1). Lineage (NCBI taxonomy): Eukaryota > Metazoa > Arthropoda > Insecta > Hymenoptera > Torymidae > Torymus > Torymus flavipes. The sequence continues at coordinate 8,583 of JAPYZO010013655.1, forward strand.
GGTGAGAGACGTCGAATTATGATTGGGACTTTATTATAAAATAAAAAATATGAACTTGTTCAGCATACATATTATTTTCGTGTAAGAAGGAAATAACCGCATTCTATAACAATCGTTCTTTAATTATTTTATTATATCGTTTAAATAATGATGATGGAATAATCATATTTGAATAAAAGGAAACTCGGCGAGTGAATAAGTGTTGCGTACAAATCTGTCACAGGACTAACGTCCGTGTTTTATTTCGGCTTTTATAGTTTATTGAACCTCGAGAGATATTGCGATCGAATGTGCGCTTAAAAATAAATTTCATATTCACAAAGGCGCCTGAGCGACAGGTGAATTACTTTATTTCTTTTACGAGAGTGCAATAAAGAAGGTTATGTCTCGCGCTCGAGACCGTTGCCCCCGTATATATACCTATATGCAGATACACAACTTTGTAGCTCTGTTGCAGCGGCAGTAACTAAAATAACGGCACGCGCGGTAGATGAGGATATTGCCGCGGACGGCTGTATAGCGAAAATAACAATAACCAATCTAATAAACAGCGCGTTTGCTAATGAACGCTCTTCATTTCAACCTTTATATAATTCTCATTTAGTTTCAATGTTCATTTGCTGTTTTTAATAACTCAATGAGAATTTCGGTTATATTTTTTATTCCGTTATATATATTATCTGTAGCTAGCACTTTATAAATATAAATCTCCGCGACAAAGTGAAACGCATAGTAGAGAGACACTCATAGCATCGTAACGCTTCCTTTGCTCGCGAAAAATTTCATGTGCACGTTCCTTCCGCGCATGCATTTCGCACGTGCTCTCCAGCAGCACGCTTGGTTTTGTCATCCCGAACGATCCGTCAAAATATCGCGGGGAAGCCGCTACTTTTCACGCAACCTACTTGTCAGCGCGGCTTGTCTCGTTGCTTGATTTTCCCCTCTGCGTAAACACGACGTGCTTGCAACCGTAACGAGTGCATTACGCTCGGCGCGAAATCGGAAATGCATAATGCATCTGTCGTATACTTACACGTATACGAGCGAATTGTCTCAAGTTAAAGTTTCACGGGGATGTGAGAAGCTCAGAAATCTTGCGGAAGATGAAGGATGACCTTCATTTCTCTACCTTGGTACGTATTTTGGTTTCTAAGGAGATCACGTGTTAGGTATTGGTATAAAGATTATACTTATATGGAGACTTTTAATGATAAGAACGTTTTCTTGGAGAGATATGTGGACATTTACATAATACGTGCTCTGAATTAATTTTCATAATTTTGAAGCATTTTATGTATACATAATTTATCATTATAATTGTTTAATAAATGACAGCAGAATAATTTTTCCTCTACGTTCTTCAGATTATGTTAAGATTGTTTATTCATATATACACACTTCTATGATACAAAAGTTATTGTGAAATGTACATAGAGTATTTTTAAATGCAATATTACTGTAATGGCATCAATCTTTGACATGTTTTTTACAGAACTTTATTTTATCTCATTTATTGGTTGAATGGTAACGGAAAAAAGACGATAAAAATAAAGAGTTTGGGCAAGGTATCTTTATTCTGTCTTTGAGTGAGATTAGCAAACTAACTAGGAGAGTGTATAACCTTTGGGAAACGCATCTTTCCTGAGCTTGGAGAATTTCTTGTCTAAAACTGAAGCCTATTACCAGTAATTAGTTCTCATAGGCTCTTTTTCCCGAGATATGGGTACTAATCTATACCTTAAACATGATATGTCTTTTATTGATTGTAACTATGTATGTATAGTTTAAAATTTAAACTTTGTTTCGTTAAAAAATATAAATTTTTCAGGAAATTTTTTCAGGTAATAATTTGCATTCTTTTTGAACGATTTAATGGGTGGTATATTTTTAACCATTTTCTTACGCTATCTTTAATTGCTTATAACTGAAAAATTAATATTTTTTAACGAGACAATGCTTAAATTTTAGCTTTTCCTATCTACCTTTATTATCTTTTTGTTTACATTTGTAACATAATTACTTGCAGAATTACAGTCAATAAAAGACATATCATTTTTAAACAAAATGACTCATTTTTATTAGATAATCAATATCTACGAAACAAGGCCTGTAAGATCTAATTACTGGCACTATTTATACACTCTCCCATAAGTTTAAAATCGTAGATATTTCTTCACATTTGAAAAAGTGACGAATGAGACAAGAGTTCTACTAATACACAGGCTCTATCTCTTTTTTTCTTTCAACAATTTCGCCCCTTGCCGACATCCTGAGGGTGCGCGCAAGGATGAAGAAGGGTGGGACGCGACTTTATATAGAATCTTCAGTACGGGACGGGAGAGGAGGGGAGAGGACGAACGAGCTGCGGGGAGGGAGAAAAAGAATTGCTTCTGATTCCGTTTTCTGTGCGAGGTGCTGACGTTGCCGTTCGTCGTCCGCCCTCGGTGTCGGCATATCAAGTCATGGCTCTGAGTTAGAGTGGCCTAAATTATCGAAAACCCTCGTAGTGTTACAGATACAAAATCTTATTACATTGCTACCTTCCGTACAAAACAAAACTTTTTTGAAACAATGTTTCTTACATAACAAAGTGTTGTCGATGAGTATACATTTATAGTATTATAATTTAACAATCTCTAAATATTGTCATAACAGTTTATTATTATTTCAAAATCTGAGGAGTACATTCGCTTTCAATCGAAGACAGATTTTTATACAAGATAGTTAATTTGAGACTCAATCAAATAATTACAAAATTGAGTAAACAAGTATTAAATCTGCCTACCAATCATTATGCCATTACTGTTACTATACCTACAATGATTAAAAAATTATTTGAATTGACTCACTTTGATAGGTATTGAAAAAATATTTCTATGAACGCATTGAAACATTATTGCTTTTCCAGTTTCCGGGAAATCGACGATATTTGACATTGTAACAGGCGGTAATGAATGGTAAGCATTTTTATATGAAAGAAAATATCTGCTATTTCAAGCTTCATTGATTAACAATATGCTCTCGTTCTTTTATTGAAATGCTCGACAAAATAATGAATTTTATTGTAGTAAATTCTATAGGCTAGCTCCAACAAAAATCATTTACAATTATTACAATATCGTATAATTTAATTTCGACGTAGATTATAGGTACTATCATATACCTTCAACATTTTTTATCGCATTGCAACCTTACAACAAAACGGTACTCGTCGAAATGCAAGCATGCAGCTCTAGAAAAAAAAAACGAAGCGTTGGGCACACAGGAGCAGCGAGAAACAAGCAAGTCTTCATATACGTAGAGGCTATCGTTGATCCAGGCTCCGAGCGCTGATGTCCCCACACAATTCTTGGTATCTTAAGGCACAGACAAGAATTGCGTTTGGACAATCATAGCCCGAGAGACAACGCCGGTCTTCTCTTCTCTCCCTCTGATTATCTCCTTCCTCTCGTCTTCTTGTCCCTCGCGCCCCGCTGCTCGTCTCGTCGGCTACTTACCCCAGTTCGGCTGGATGACCCTATAGCGCTCGTCGACCCTTCGCACGCGCGTAGCGCTGCTCTTCTTTGCCCCGGGAAAGTAGACCTTTTTTTCTTGCAGAATTGCAGCTTTCACCTGAAAGGCCTGCCTTCGAGGCGCATTTTTTCCTTGCCGGAATATATATAACACGCCCGCAGCTGCTCGAGCTATACTCTGTGGCGGATCTGGATAAAAGGAAAAGGGATCGGCAAATTATGAGAAGTGTGTGTATTTTTCGATGCGATAATTAATATTTATCCATACTATACGCATAAACATTTGATCAATTTACATTTTTACGACGTTATTGAGCTGATTCGTTACAAAATATTCATTTAATAAAAAAAAAAGCATTTAATTAGTTACAGTCTCAAGTCGTATAATAAAATGGATTTTCTTTATTTGTGAATCAATAATACAATACTTATTGTCTATATACATAGGTTGATATATAGGTAAGGTAAAACATGTCAAATTTTCATGCCTGTCTTCTCTTCCATATTTTGCTGTTATGTTTATTATCACAGTTTACATGGCCTCGGGAGAATTACGCGAACCTCAGGCCGTCGCTGCGTTAATAATCACATGCTCGCAAAAAGCGGAAGCAAACAAAAGCGAACGTACCGCATTGAAATTGAATTCTGCATGACAAAAGGAAAAGAGAGCCGGCGGAATTCCTACGTTCTCGGCCTCATTCTTTTCCCTTCCTGGGTAGGAAAAAGAATAAAGGGATCGGGCGAGATGAGCCCGGCTATTTTCTAATCCGAGCTTACGATGCGAACGCTCGTTGCCTGCCACCGTATTGTTTCCTCCAGCGCCATATTGGCCGGGTGTGAATCTTTATTATCGCCCTGACGATTATACGCGCGCGGGGGAAGCTAATCAGGCCGCGCAGCTTTTCATTGATCAAGCTTGACGAGCGGTACATGTATACGATGTATCGGGGAAGAAAGAGGAGAGACGGTAGGCAAGATTAAGCTGAACGTGCTGGAATTTCGTAAGATTTGTATACTATTGTTTAATCAGAACGTGAGAAAATGTTAATTAAGTGCATAGCGGTCTATAGTTAATTATGGATGTGACGTATCATAGTAATTATTTCCTTCTATAAAGAGCTTACAAAGCATTTCGAAATTTTTTTTTCCTACAACTAAATTATAATATTCCATCCCACAAAGAAATAAGCACCGTACTGACACTATCTCGTAGTAGTAGTCAAGTTACATGTCGCTCTCGCACGCAAAAGTCCACTTTTTGAATTCTCGCCATCTGTCTTCTCTCCTCTCCTCTATCGATTCTCGTTTAGGTATATCCGGACGAAAAATTTTCGGTCGCTCGTGAATATGCTAATTCGACAATTGCGTGCGCTCGTGTCGTTTGCCTTAATTGTGTATGCGCTCGCGCGCAACGCAGTGAAAGAAGAGGTTTTATTTGTTCGCGAGCGACGCGCGGCCAGTTCGTCCTGGCGCGCGTGGGAGGCTAACAAATTGTATATATTTGCGCGAGAATTGCATTTATCAGCTTCGGTTATACTTTCGCACGCGGGACTGTTTGCGTCCATTCGTTATATCTCGGGGGGATGATTTGGCTTTGTTGATACGGGACATATAATTTGAAAATATGACGAATGCTTATTATCAATTATTTTCATTTTCACGGCATTTTTAAGTATATATCGCGTTATTATGAGCACGGAAATAATATCACTGTACGATATTTGTATCCTGAAATTAGAATACATTGATGTACTGTTTTATAACTGTACAATGGAGGGAAGCCCGTGATAAGAATTGCAATTGACTATTTAGAAGCTTGGAAAGTTTTTCATTCGGATATAGATATATAACATTGAAAGAAAGGGGATGCGAAGGATCTCGCGACCGCAGGCGAGAGAAGGACGGCTAGTACGCAGCGCGCGGGTGGGATGATTGGGTTAGCGCGGTTCTCGGGAGATCTAATTTTGTTATCTCGTCAAATGAAGAGACAAAGCCCTACCTTGTCTGCCTTGTCCGCTCTTTCGCGCTCGCTCCATGCCTTTGCCGAATGCTTTCAAATGTGTGTTCACATGTAT
>JAPYZO010013658.1:0-10994 GCA_030522905.1 Torymus flavipes
CGGCTATTCCCCCCGCAAAAGCCAGACGAGAGTGAGAGAGATAAAGGTCGGTGCGGCGCCAGGGGTATTCCCGAGGCGGAGGTGGGCAGGTGATGTATGTATATGTGTATATGTTCGTATGCGCTGCGGCGGGTGGAATTGCGGGTATACTATACATATATAGGTAGGATGTGCTGCAGTGTAAGAGAGAGAGAGAGAGAGAGAGGATGCAGCGCGCAAACGTGCGGTGTTTATTACGCCGGATCGCGGAGGTAGAGGTGTAAGCGGAATTTTGTTGGGAAAAAAAAGTAGTTCAGATGCTGGAATTCCTGCGTACGATTCTTTGAGAAATATATAAATACTAACGAATGATTGAATGCGAGTTGTTTTAAAAAGGAGGCGGGGGTATGGAAAGGAGCTTTTTTCATTTATTAATTGTTAATCGGAGTATAATTTATCCGTGATTTTGCCGGAAAAACCGTACGTAAGCGCAAACATATATTTTTCAAAATAGATTTTGTGCCTTGATTTCTTATCTTCGAACTCTCGTCCTCTATCACGTAATCGTTATGGAACTTAGGAATGTTCTTATGAAAATAGTGTTTGTGATCAGCTCTCTGATATCAAACGATCGACAAACATTTCGCATACGGTTGTTCTATCTCTACAATCTCCCGAGCTATAGTACGAGCTATACATTTAATATATTCCCCAAGTATCTGTGCTCTTATCGAGAAGTGATACTCCCTCTGGCGGTGAAGTGACGAACCAAATATTCTCATCTAGCCAAGAGGTCGACTGATCGACAATTACGTCGACCCGAATGTAACGCCCACAGAGTTTTTTTATTTGTTATAGGTAATGCATTACAGATTTTATTCTCTTTAAAGAAAGTAACATGATGTCGAATGTGTTATTTAGATTAGTATTCATATAGATGCAGTGTTGCAGTTAATCCCATTTTTCTTGGTTTAAAAGACCGATGCGAAACCTAAGTGGTTATTTCTGGAATCCACAGATATATACTTCTCCAACTTTGTTTTTATAGGAAGTTCATTTAAGAAATACACCAAAATCATTGTTGAATTTCGAAATAATTGCCAGAAGCACACTTTAATTGGATAAGACAAAATTTTTGTTTATATTTATAAAAGAAATTTATGCCCTGGTTTAAAGTTTTAAACCTGTACAAATAACCGTGCGACTTACTCTCTGCATGCCCAAGTTCTGTGAAGAAAGTTTATAGTATTGCTTCGCTGGAGTGAAAACGACAGTTTTAGTCACTCGTAAGTCGCAACGCATTGCCATATACTTATTTCCTACTCCAAGAAGTACCTAGGTACAGAAAACCCTAAGAGTGTCCTTTTGCAACGATGGTTTTCATTCGGAACAAAAGGACTAAAACGTTATACTCAATGATGAAGTTTTGCTAAACAAGCCATAACAATCTTGTTATCCAACATTGCTGTAGTGCGTTGCCGATTTTTCAAAATTGAATACGTTATGCTCTTATTAACAGTTATACTTTAATAGAAAAATGATCACCAACAATTTCTTATCTCTCGTAACTATATATAACTACAAAAGAAAAACGCGAGCATCGACAGACATAACAACTCTCCGCATATATAAGTAATACGCATCCTCGCCGATAAGACATAATTTTATCTGGCGACATTGTTCTTCTTACATCATATCAATTGATATAATCGCGATGACACGCTGTCTGAGAAGCTCTCTCTCGTACCGACGTTGCGCAATACTATACTTCTTGGAACGTCAAATCAAAACAACACGCGCTCCTATTTACTTACCTCGTCGATGCACTCGCCTCAAAGCGGACACACACACACGCTATGCTATCCTGAAAAAAAACGAAAGCGTGAGAGAGTAAGAGAGATAAGCACGCACGCGCGCCCGATCGAAAATAAATCGCCTCGCCGACAGGTCGTCGACGTCTATACCCGCACACGCACACAGACACACGACTGATGTTACGTCACGCGCCGAGGAATTCCGCGCGGGCGAGGGAATCCCCGGTTGTCGAGGGGGTCGGAGGGGGGACAAAATACGACTACCAGACGTCGACCATCTCTCTCGGATGTGTGTGTATATGTAATACTGTACCTTATATATATATACACCTATACAAGCGCGAAAGAAGAGCGAGAGCGACGAGCGGCGCGGGTTTTCTAAGAGCGACGAGGATAGCGCAAACGCGAGTTAAAGAGAGAGAGAGAGGAGGCGACAAGGTCACGGCTACTACAGGTGCCTGTATGTGTGTGTAACGTGCCGTGACGTACTGGCAAGCGCGTTTATTATCCAAGAGTGAGAGAGATGTAGAGAGGGAGTGAGAGAGACAGGGGGGGCCCCCCTGCAGTTGCCGCGGATGTTGCATCCCTCTCTTTTGGTATATGTAGATATATGTATATATACGCATGTATGTGGGTATGGGAGAGAAGGATGCGGATAAGTGTGTGAACCCGCGATCGGCGGGTAAACGATGTATTATACCTATATATACTAGGTGGAGAGAATTCGGCCGCCCGCGCGATTATGTGCGATGTGGTATAGGAGAAATCATATAGCTACTTACCTATATATGTGATTTTAGCTATCGGTAGCACAATACTCCAAATAATAACTCGTGGATGCGTTTGCAATATTTTAGTTGTTCTTGCAAAATATGTACACGGATTAAAAGTACAATACGCGTGCTTTACCTAAATAATACACAAATCTTGTAGATACAAAAAACAAACTTTCGCGATATATCACATGTCTTTGCAAAAAAAAGCAGAGGTTACTTAAAAAGTGCTCGATAGTTCTTTACAATCGAGTGTTGTTTGATGTGTTCATTCAACGTCTTTTCGGTTGCTGGTCTTATTGGAGTTATTACACCAATTTGTTGAAGATCGCATAGCTTGCTCATTGATTTGAGAGCGTACTGAAGGTGCTGGGCAAGATTATCACAGCAGCTATACGTTTGAATTGTACTGAACTTATACGTCTTGAAGTTATATTCTTTATCAATATAAGTCACAGCAGACATGAAAGGACACAGAATGATCTTCGTCCTGTCTCTAAAATTTATCTAAAATATAAATATAATTTATTCGAAGAGACAATAAATATTTGGCTTGAAATACAAAATTAAAAAATCATCATGCATATGTTTTATAATAATAAAAATGCACATACTTGTAATTGGCCGTTAATCAGCAGCATTAAAGTTGTTTCCTGCGTCATGTCCCATTGGACCTATGTACATCATGAATTTTCATGCTCATCATTTGAGTAAGTGCATGCTACGAAAATTTTTGAATTTAAATTATTTTGGGATGACGCTATTCGTATGGCAGATATATAGTACGACTTGAGTATATTACACAAGTAACACCTTACTATGATATTTGTTCTCTTTTGATATTTGAAAATTCCGTTATATATGTATATAAATTATATACATAAATATCTGTCGTACGAATAATAATAAAAACGTTATATTATATTATTAAAAATTTTAGTCTTTTATAACACTGGACCAATTAATTGTAAAAAAAGATGTAACAACGATATTTTAGAAGAAAAGATGGATAAAGTTTATGGTATTATGGAGTTCATATAAACAACAAGTTGTTTTTTACCTGCGCTATTCAATTCTCTATTCGGTTTATTTTGTAATAGTGTTTCTAATTGTTATTTCAAGTCCTTCATTATTTTGTCCATGTTGTCTAATTTTTGCGAAGCTTGGTAATTTTGTGCACACAGCAGCAAGTAATTAACTCGCCTTGCGACGGGAGAGTACGCGACGCACTGCTGTATACGTATACAATTATTCAGATTCATCGAAGAAGGCTAAATTGTCTTGAAACGATTTGATCTGTGATTAGCTTTTGGATAATAGGCGGGAGAATTCAAAATTCGCGGAATTAAAATGATTTAAATAAAAAGTAATTACACAAAAAGAGTTTACCTTCTATCATAACAAGACCACCGCAAACAGATCTCTTGCGCTACACACAAGCTCTCGCAACCGAAACGAAAAATTAAATCATCATCGCCACCAGAACAGCGAAAAAGATACATAACGGCCAGCCGCGTAATTGTAATAAAGTGTAAGCGACATACAATAATTTAAAGCCGTGAATCGCGTCGCGAAAAACCGCGTGGCATGGAGAAGTAGGAGGCGAAAGGGAAAGCGGCTTTTCCGCGTGACCCGCTGAGGGCGAGAGTCGTCGAATGCACTATAACCGCGGCACGGCAGCTTCGTGGGGATGGAAAAGTCGGCCGCTCGGCGCTTGAACTTGAAACGAGAGGAGAGAGGCTGTACTGTTACTACTGCATCTACTGCTGCTTTTCTCCGGTTCCCTTGGAATGGCAAAGTTCGAGGTGAGAATTGAAAACTGGTGCGGGGGGAAGTAGAGAGATGTTCGGTGGCGGAACGTGTAATTTTGGTTGCCGTTAAGGTGCATTTTGGGGTAATTCTTTCAATTGCGAGTATTGCTGCTTTCGAATTGAGCAACTTCTTTGATGCAATATTATATGGGCCCACAAGTGATTTTGGCAACAATTTTGTCGCAATAGTGAGCGTGTTAACATTTGGGTTACCAGGAAAGTCAATTTGAACTACAACAGGAACTATGACAAAAATTTACACGATAATATACTTGACACAAACATAATTATATACTTTTTCAAAATATTGTATACATTTTGATGGTAATCCTAAGTTTTTCTGAAATTTTATAATAATGACCAATATTTGAATACGAAACAATATCCTATATAAAAATACCACGCTGAGAAAAAAATTGTGTAAAAATTACACGAATTTTAATAAAAATTACTATACTGTCGGGTAATCACCACAAGATGACAAAAGTGAGATATTTATTAAACTTATTAGTATTTTTTCATACTTTTAATGTAAAAAATATTCGTTTTTTAGTAAATATCTCACTTTTGTCATCTTGTGGTAGGATTACCCGACAGTATAGTAATTTTTATTAAAATTCGAGTAATTTTTACACAACTTTTTTCTTGTGGTAGGATTACCCGACAGTATAGTAATTTTTATTAAAATTCGAGTAATTTTTACACAACTTTTTTCTCAGTGCAGTAACCAACATATAATTCGTAGAACATATTATATTATACTACATGAAAAATATATATATATATATCTAAAGATCATCCACACTTTCAATACCACCGCGCGTTCGCATGATAACGAATCGCTGATGCACCCCGAAAAAAAAATTGAATTCGCCTATTCCTCCATGCGCTAGACTCAACCGTACACTCGCTACCGCGATAAAAATCGCCGGCTGCACGTCCGGCCGCTTCGGGAAATTGTTTCGACTGCGCGGCCCCCATATAAGCCGCGACTGACATCTGCCACAGATATATAGACGATTGTTATCTGCCAGCGACTAGCTGCTATACGAGTGGAATGGACTGCGTCCGTGTGGAGCGGTAATTTTTTTTAGTGATGTTTCAATAATTTCGGCACGTTCGTACGGATACTAATTTTGCCCTACATCTGAAACCATGATTTTTTATAATTTATATGAAAGTGAAGATAAAACTCGGCCACGTAAACATATTCTTTAAAAAAAAAAAAAGCCCGATCAAAACCCGATTCTTCCCCGTTTATTGCAAGCAACCTCTTATACCCATATATCCACTCATCAGTCAAGCTGCGCAAAGCACTCCGTGACGATTAAACTCGCCTCCTCGGTCCTACGAGTGGGATGAAATTTACGAGAGGTCCTACTACTCGCACAATAACGCGAATTGACGCGGCTGTGATGCGCGGGTTTTATCGTCCGTGAGGAATGCGGCGCTTATACTCCGAGGAGATTTTTCGGTGTAGGTATATATGGGGGAAGATTATTGGGTTTCGAGGATTGCTTGCAAATAATTTTTGTATTTATTGATAAGTATTCTTTTATAATATGGAATAACATGATATTTTTTGTGCTTTCAGATTAGTATATAATAAAAGTGAAAAAGTTGTTGGTCATATGAATTGTGTATTACAAACTAAATGGTTATATGTATAAATTGTGTACTAAGTATAAAGAAAAATAATTCGAAACATGAATTTTCACGGATATTAAAAAAGGAGGAGAAAATTCATGCAACAAACAAGGTGAGTGCTTGAAATGTGTATATAAATTTACTATAGTAAACTTGGCATTGTATATGTTACGAAGAAGATTTTTGTTAACAAAATTTAATAAAAGCTCAACTGTACCCCATAAGTATATTGTTATTTTAACTCCATATTCCACATATTTCCCAAAAGAAACCATCCCTTCATCCCCTCCATTAACCTCGCAACACCAATACCCGCATCTCTATACTCAATATAACTATTCCTTCCTCGCACGTATGCAATTTCAACAGGCCCACAATTCCAGGATAAACAACAAGTTTGGTGGTTGTTTGTCGCAACACTATATGGAAAAATTGTAAATTATGTTAATATCAACTTTATGCAACATTCCGCAGCTTTTGGAAGTGACTGTAGGTGTACCGAGAAATATAATAACAAAACTAGTGTGATAATATCGTTTTGTTTTGCCAATTACCATGTTTGTAGTAACTGATAACAAATTAAAGTACAATGTTCAACAGTTATATCAAGTAATATATTTTTAATGAAAATAATCATATCTTATATCGAATGAAACATCAAGCAAAGGCAATAAATATATAGGATTACTTGGTAGTCTAAGAAAATATTTAATTCTCTACAGTTAATTAATTACAGTTAATAACAGCTATCTATCTTCGAAACATAACGTCAAATATCGAATAACAACATATATTTTCCTACCATATACTTTTAGTACAATATATACAACCCATCCCACCTGCCCATTTCATAACCATCTGCTCCCCTCAACCTATACCAAAATCTAACTCTATATACTCCTGCTTCACTCAAAATCCAACCTACTCGCAACTAAGTAAATGTCCCCATAAGTTTCATCCATATATAATTTTCGAGACTTCCTCTCACCTCAGCTCTCCATCCCTCGCCTCTCGGGTTATACAGCCGCGGCTCGTTGGCGGCGGCGCCCCCCGCTCGGTAAAAAACCGAGCCCCGCTGATCAATACTCTCTCTCTCTCTCCCTACCCCTGTGTATACTTCCTCATACACGCACTTCGTGCATGATCCTCCCCCTTATTATTCACTGTAAAATCATAACAAAAGAGAGCAAAAAGAGCTCAAAAATTCCAAAGGTGCGATGTACGCGCAGTGTAAGTATAATACGTATCCTTCGAGGGATGGGCGCGGGTGAGTATATATAATACGTGAGCTGGGACGCCAGGCGCCATGGCGGCGGCAGAGGCAACCGATCGATATGCCCCGTCTACGCGCAAGTATGTGTGAGTGTGTGTGTACTCGGCGCGCCCCCGACATCGCTATGTGTGCATTGTCAATGGGGGGCCGAAAGGGGCGTTTTCCCCTCACGGGATGGGGTTTGGTAGGTTTGAATTTGGTACAACTCGCCGGGACGGTAGTGGATTCGAGTTGAATTGTACTTTAGTGATGGTTATATCGTATAGCTTTCAGTTTGATGGATTAACGAATAAAAATGATGGTTGTTCGGAAATTCATTCGAAATTATATGTGTAAAAGATTCTTTAAACGTAATCGATATTTTACATTATTAATTCTATCGAGTATGTAAGAATCCGTTATCCTGTAATAGAAATATTTAAAATGTGAAGTGAGGTATTGTAAAATTGTGGAAAAGAGAATTTATTATTTGATCGGGACGGCGAGAGACAAATTTTTGTCATTTTTTAACAAAATTATTTCGACCGCTCTTGAATTTTTTAAAAATAAAGAGAGTGATATTTATAGTACTTAATGCAATCATAAAATGTACAATTATTTCTGAAAATCCAAAATGCAGTGAAATCCGTGCTATTATTTGCAGAATGAAAAAGCTATTAAATTAAAAAGATGATTAGGTTATTAAAAAAAGAAAAGTTGTTAAAAACTTGATGGAAAATCAACGTCTATCTAAACTGCGGCTATACTACTTCCGTATGTATTTATTATGGGGGTAAAGAAAATTCAATTAAGCATTTTAATGACTTTTCCAGTTACTTTCTGACCAATTTGTCTCCATATGTCGTACTTTTTCACATTTTGAATGACAGGATAAACTGTTGCAGTACTTTTAAAATTAATATAAGATCTTCTTTAACAACAATGACGAAAATATATTAATTTACCTATCTTTAATATCGAACCCGGCACTTCCTTAATCGAAGCTATAAAATTTTAATTATTGATTAAGTGTAATATAAATTTAATTATCATACTGAATTATTAATAGAATGTTAAATTGACTTAATAAAAATTTTAATTCTTATAGCATTATTACTCAATCTCGTGCAGTAATTATATCCAGAAATAAAGTTATTGTCGATTCACTGGTATAATTAATTTCGTAAAAGTTAAAATTAACCCAAATTAAACGCTGCAACTTATTCAATTTTAATTAGTTAGACAGATAAATTATCTCGTTGAAATGAAATTTTCAACGTTAAAACAAAAATAAGTTCATCAAGCCAAATGAAAACGCGAAAGAGTCAAGACATAAAAGTCACGATGATTAATACGCGATCGTCAGGATTCGCGTTAGCTTTCGAGGCGTAAAAAATGATTATTCAATTTAGAAAATGTCTTTTCGCAAAATTCAAACAACGTTTTAATATTTCGGGCGTTACACGTGGCACTTCAGTGCGCTAAATTTTGCAGTAATACTCGCCAAACACGCAGTTGTGCCATCATTTTTAATACCGAAACTTCAAAGCCCCCCTTCGTATAATTTCTGTTTATACACTTTTTCCGCTGCATGAGAGCTTATATTCGCCCTCAATTTCTACTTTGCAACGCATTAAACAGATAATTCGTACACGCACACACACACACACACACTGGGAAAAGTAAATACCGTAATAAGAGAGATAATTCGTTTTCAGCCCTTTTTTTACCCGGAAACGCACTCCATTCCCTCTAAATGTTTAAACGAAAAATCCTACCCGACTGCTGCTCTATTATGCTTCGTTTCTCTCTCTATGCTTCTTTCTCGTTTCCCAAAAAAGTGAATTAAAATACCGTTGGTCGGGGAGAATAGGTTGCAGTGCATTGTTACGAGGTTTTATATATGCGGGCGCCAGGGATGTAATGTTTCTCGCTGAATTGACGCGCGAAAAGTGGGTTAATTGTAGAATCGAAGTGTGCGCACGTGTTATCTTGTTTATTGCTCATTGGCGTAATTTCATTGTGTCGCTTGATTTTCGCATTATTGCGATTTGTTTGATTTTCTACTTTCGAAAGCAAAACTCCCAAACAGCGATTTTTTGTTTTCTTTATTGAAGTACGTTGTTTTCTATAAAAAGGCACTGTTGGAAATCGTTTTTGTAAAAAAACTGTAAATAATTATTAATAAATGTTTGGTTTGAGACAGTAATAACTATTATTTACAGTTATTAACAGTTTTTTACATAGTTATATAGTTCATTTTTTTCGCTAAAACAATAACTTTATTTGTTTCTAACAAAACTGTAAATATCTGTAAATAACAATTAATAAATACTAATAACTTTTATCAGTACCTTCATTTCTATAGTTACTACTTTACAAAACTGTAAATAACTGTTAATAACTGTATAGTATTTAATAATAGTTCTTACTGTTTCAAACCAAACATTTATTTATAGTTATTTGTAGTTTTTTACAGTTTTTTTACAGTTATTAACATTTTTTATTTCTGCTTATAG
This sequence comes from Torymus flavipes, assembly GCA_030522905.1. Classification (NCBI taxonomy): domain Eukaryota; kingdom Metazoa; phylum Arthropoda; class Insecta; order Hymenoptera; family Torymidae; genus Torymus; species Torymus flavipes. The sequence continues at coordinate 9,796 of JAPYZO010013658.1, forward strand.
GGAGTGTTGAAAATTTTTATTTAGTCGTGGCAGATCAGTGACTTCAATATCTCGCACTAAATTATTATGTAAATATATAATAACAAACATAAATTTCGAAAAGACGACCGGTGCAGTTATTAATTTAATATTGTAATGTACTTAATAAATTACATCCGCATATAGTTTCAATTAAACCTCCATCCCGTAACTTCGATTAACTTCGACCTTTTAATCTCCGTTTTTCCTCAATTATTTTAATAAATTAAATAGCTGCATTTTATCAACGAAGCATAGAAGAACGCCGATCAAAAATATATCCATCGGATACCAAGGTATAATATTACACGTTTTATTAGCTTTGTTACCATCGCTTTTATTTCTTTTCAACCGACATCATAATTAAATATAACGTTGATTACCCACAATATACATTTTTCCACCTAAACCCATTCCATTTTATAAACGCGGAAAATTAATTTTCCCCGCACGATTTGTTTATAAATTCCTTTTCCGGCCGACAGGCCGAAATCCGCAGCGACGGGGAAAAAATCTCGTTATAAAGCTTGCGCGTCAGGCGCACACGCCACATAATGATTATCGGCTGGAAAATTATATTTCTCGTCGTGGCGGCGTGTATCTCGCTCCCCGCTTTTTTCCTCTCGACTATATCGCGAGATAAAAATATACCCATCGAAATGAGACGGCGGGTTTAAAATAATGTAACGATTGTTGCTTTTAATAATTTATTAATATTTTTCGTCGCAAGACAGAGAGAGAGAGAGAGGGTTTGAAAATTTAAATTGCATTTTTAATATTCTTGGTTGCTTTTTAAAAGAGTATTATATCGGACGATTCGCGTGAGCGTGAAATATATTTTATTCGATGAATGATCGCGTTCGCATTTAAAATTAATTAAACGAAAGCTTACAGCGGGGATGTAACGGGAGAATGGTCCGTAAATTTTACAATATTCGTAATTACGCTCCTTTGGCTGTGAATTGCAATATATTGATATCAAATATCAGTTAATAATCAGCTGGCAATCAAGAAAATTAAATAGCAGGTAAAGTGGTATTTTCTATATATTCATCAAACGTGTATTTCGCTTGTAAAATGAATGCATTCTTTTTCCGGTAAAAATTTCACTTTATTAAAAATGGGGATGTGTGGTTGTGCATAAATACCTGATTATAGGAAAATAAGCAATTTTCTTCTAA